>JAQFYC010000600.1:0-51646 GCA_034694165.1 Tomocerus mixtus
CTGGCACACTCCGAGGTTAGGCATCTCCGTCTGCTCCTCTCTCATGGGAACTGAGAAACCAAAATAATTATATGACATTGCTAAATATTTATATAAGAAGAATATATTACCAAAAACAAAATTCAAAATACAACTTACCAGATTGGATAAGTTTGTCCATTTCGTGGTTGGGTGCACTTGTTGAGGATGAGGTACCTGCACTTGTTGAAGACGAAGTCCTTCCAATGGCAGCTTCTTACTGAAAAAACCAAAATGGAATCAATTTATTTTTTGAGGCTAAATACTATTTCACTAAATACATAATTTATTTTATTAGTTTGGATTAAATACTCATGAAATAAACTCAAATATATTGACTAATCAAGTGCCAGTATAAAAAAGTTACAAGAAATTATTAATAATCTACTGCACGTTAAAGAAAACACTGTGGTATTATTCATGATAGTATTTTGTAACTAGTGCAAAAAGAATTATTATTATCTACAACTAAACTACTGATAATATTCGTTAAAATATTTTACAGTCAGTATAACGTGCACAAAGAACTTTTCAACATTAATAATTATTTACAACTAAACTACTGTTAATATTAATTAAAATATTTTATAACTAGTGTCACAAACACAAAGAACTTTTCAACATTATTAACTTTTCAACATTAATAATTACCTACAACTAAACTACTGTTAACATTTTATAACTAGTGTCACAAACACAAAGAACTTTTCAACATTATTAACTTTTCAACATTAATAATTATCTACAACTAAACTACTGTTAACATTTTATAACTAGTGTCACAAACACAAAGGATTATTGTTAATAATAGTTATCTACAACTAAACTACTGTTAATATTTATTAAAATATTTTAAAACTATTGTCACAAACACAAAGAACTTTTCAACATTATTAACTTTTCAACATTAATAATTATCTACAACTAAACTACTGTTAACATTTTATAACTAGTGTCACAAACACAAAGGATTATTGTTAATAATAGTTATCTACAACTAAACTACTGTTAATATTTATTAAAATATTTTAAAACTATTGTCACAAACACAAAGAACTTTTCAACATTATTAATTATCTACTGCAAAGCTACGAATAGTTTCATGAAAATATTGACAATAAGTGTCACGTGCACAGTGAATTATTATTACTAATTATCAAACACCAGGAAAACACTGATACCATTCATAAACGTATTTCGTAATCACTGGCACATGCACAAATTATTACTAAATATTAATAATATTCAAATTAAAAAGAAAAAATACGTGCATCAAATTCCTTTTAAGCAAAATCGAGTGGAAAAGAATATAGAATGGTTTTTTGAAAGATAAACAAGGACAAAATAATTAAACGGACTTACCAAAAAAGAATAGCTGATTCGGTAGTTTAAAGAAAATTTCCCTTGTGGCAGCAACAGAATGGATGTTCACGGTAGAAAGTTCGAAATGAAATGACAATTAAATAAATAAAATGGTTTGTCGTATTTCCCACATATGTTTTCCTTTCAGTATATAATAACATATAGATATATGCATATTTAGGATAGGTACTAGGTACCAAACGAAACCAAAGTAGAATATTTTGTGTGTACTTAAGTATCGTATACAATGGAGACAGGTTCCAAGAAGTGACCCTTCCTCGTCGCATCCAAAGAACAATACTTCGTACACTTACATCAATATGTATGTACTCAACGGAATCGGGTACCAAATATAGCATTACTCGTCGAATCCATTTTATTTTAGGTACAAATTCTTCTAGTAGTGCATTTGTAGAAAAATATATTACACTATATCATAAATGTATAGGAAAAATGTGATACGTACTATATTATATTATTAAAAACTGTAAATACTCTTAGCATTGACTTTGTTCTCTTAATCTTCTGGTAGTGCATTTGTAGAAAAATAATTTTATAAATATTACAACTATATAGGAATAATTCATGTGAAATGAGAAAGGGTTATGACTTAATCCATGCAATGTGGGCTACTTGTCGACGTAATACATGCTTCCCATCATGTTAAAAGCTGCAGATCTTATTGCAAATATTTACCTGGATTTTTGTCAAGTCCGTTTTCTTTCATATACCCATATATATATGTATTCATATGTATGTACGGATAGTAAACTGTATGTAAATATTGATTAAAGCCTATATTGACAGATGATCATGGGGGTTTAATTTAATAATGGTTTAATTTAAGTTTAATTTACGAAATTATTTAATCCATTCTCGTGATCTGTGCTACGTATCCAATTACAAGCTCTGGATCATGTTATAAGCTGATACAGACATACCTGTTATAAGCTCACGATCCTAGTTTGATATTGCACTGATAGTTTACTTAACCTACACTTTCAGTTTACAAAGCCTTTAGAAATACTATACTGTCTATAAAAGTATTATATTGGCTCGTGTTGAAAAAAATGTTTTATTAATTAGAACTTTTGACAATTGCCGGAATAGAAACATTTGTTGTCATATTTGTTCAACAACAGTTAATGACATCAGCACATTTGCTATGTTGGCACCTCATTAAGTACAGTTGCACTACTTAAATGCAAAAATTGCTTGACAATGGGTCTACTACAATGCCGTCTACAACATTGAATTTCTGAACTATCGAGCTTTACGTATATTAAATAGTTACAAATATCATAGGTAATGTAATATCGGTATTGAAATAACGCACAGGTTTACAGGTACCGTGTCCTTTGTCTCCTGTTTACCATTATTATTATACGCATTATTGACATCGAAAATGATAATTTGTGATGTTGAAAGTATTTGCAGTTGATTAAATTGTAATATCAGCATCGTCATCAATGTAATATCGAATTGAATAAATGTTCAACAATACCTGAGCAAACTAATACAGTATATACTATTTTAGAAAATATTTTTTAACGAGCTATTTGCTAGTTCATAAAATGAATTATATTTCAATATAAATAAATAGTGAGTATTAGATAATCATCATGCTAAGTTGCAATAGAAACGATCGGAAAGTATTTATGTAGATTGGCAAGTGTGATGGTCGGTTGGGAAATAGAAGGATGGACTGGGAACCCAAATGCTGGAGGTGGAAGTATGCATGTAGATTGGCAATAGTAGTTGCAGATTAAGAAATGAAATGATTGATTGGGTACGTAGTGGGTTATTTATAAGTGTAATGATAGATTGGCAATTCTGATGATGAATTGGGTACTCAAACGACAGATTCAGATAACAAAGAGCCGATATTTTGTACATATACGCATATCTGTGAATTGAATTATAATATTATTTTCTGTAAAGGCAAAATAAAAAGAGATGGGCAAAATATGATAATAGCACAGTGCCGTATATGCATTAAAAATTGTTCCTATATAATATATGGTAAACTATTAATTTCTACAGTCATTTTTAAAAGAGTGTGTACAGAAATTAAAATGTACTAGGGAATCGAAGAGTATATACATTTAGCCCGGGCTCGACTGCGTACCAACATATTTACATCAATGTACGTACTATAAATTGGAATCGAAGAAAAAGGCAGCCATCATTGTTTGGTACTCGGCACTCGGTTCCGTTGCTTACCAAGCTATTCACTTCAATGCATAGGATATTGTACCTTGGAGTACAGTGCACTGTTCCATTGTATACCTAGGTTTTTACTTCAGTGTATACGATATTGTAAATATGACAATAACACAGCATAGAATATTTACAAAAACTAATTGTGATACATAAATGAATTGCTCCTGTATAACTACAACGTTTAGTATAATATATTTTTTACACAAATGCAACACGAACAGAAATTAGAAAAATAAATAAATAATAGCATTGTTGAGAATATTTAGTAAAACTCATTGTGTGCATAAAATAAAATGTAAAAGAGAGTCCATGCTATTTCAAATTAGAATCGAGGTACACACTACATATACTTGGTACCCGTACCCGGCTACTATATGTATACATAGCTATTTGTTTCCATGCACGCTATTTTGGAACTGAAAAGACAAATACGTACACGTTACTATACATGTGTACTGGAATACGTGGCTACAGTCAAACTTGCCTTATCGTATATCAAATAATTTTTTCGTTAATTGTATGATAATATAACAATTTGTATATTTAACCAAAATGTGCACTAAAACAAAGATTTTTCCTCAAAATCAAATGCTCAACTAACAATTACAACTACAACTAAAAAATAAACCGCCAAACTTACCAAAAAAATATGATTCGTGTAATTTTAGGTTTAGAGGACATACATTTTTTAAAATAACATTACAAGAAATGATTTTTTGAGGTTCTCATTGTGATGACGTAAATGTTCAATGATGATAACTATGCATCAAAATTAGAGGCCATTTAAATGAAATGATGCATCAAACTGCAAGTTTGTCCCGTTGATATTTAATTGTTTTTTGAATATTCATATGAATGTCATAATGGATTGGGAAACCAATTTGATAGATTGGGAAGTGTCATAATGGTTTGGGAAACCAAATGGTGCATTTATCAGAGTCAGATTGGTGATTGCCACAAATGATTGGGAATCCAATTGGTGTACTTATAAGTGTACTACTGCCAGATTGGTCAGTGTTATAAATGATTGGGAAATCTATTTGTAGATCTTAATAATTGGAATTTCTACATTTACAGTTCCAATCCTAAATATAATATAAGTATATATATGATATCTGTACTTGGCTACTAATTTTTCGATTTTGTCCAGCAGAATGGGTCTAATGTCAATTAATAATTATTAATGTGTGACAAAGGGTGTCCGTTCGTCACGATGTATTGCATCAAAGTGCTCAATAGGGCACCACATTTATCATAAAGTAATACTTGTCTTTTTGCAAAAGTATCCAAAAAATCATGAGTGACTGTACCAAGTCCCTGTGTTTACCTACTACCTACGTATTAAAATATATACAGGTAGCACTATATACAAGAACAATAAAGCTGTGAACTATGATACTCCATTTTGTAGTTAACTGCAAACTTAATTTCAAAGAGACTACAATCGAAATATTTTTTACTCTTATCGCTGATACACAAAGAAAATCTTGAAATTGGACCGGATGTCATATTGAAGTGCCCTCCAACTGTATATATACTAGACCGGTAGGTCAATATTTGGTAATTAATTTGTGCTAATTTATATTTCAAAGGGTAATCTCCTTTTTAAACGAGTCTTAATTCAGATTTGAATATAATTAATCTTAATATTTGTACATTTGAGTTTGGTGTAAAATACTTTATCAGCTGAACTAACTTCTAAATAAGTTCAATATTTTCTTTGTCCACTTTGGAACTGATTACAAACATTTAATATAATAATATTCTCGTCCAAGTGTATTACATTATAAATGATTAACATTTTTCTTGTACACTTTCGTGGGGCTATAAATAATTTCAATATTTTATTTCTCTTTTTTAATATGATTATAAATAAGTTTAATATTTTCGCTGTACACTTACATCAGTTTATAAACAATTTAAATACTGTGTTTCTTCTCTTGAATGTGATTAAAGATACTCTCAATAGTTTCTTTTTTGATTTGCATTGGATTATCAATAATATTTTAATACATGAGTATCTGTTCCAATGCGAATGAAAAAATTGAAAAGCATTATGTAATATGAAATATTTAGCTCCTGATAATAATCACTCCATTTGGTTTTTCAGTCTTTTGTGTGCGTACTTCGGATTTAATTGAAAAAGTATAGCAATCTTACAGTTGTCGGTCGTGCCAATGTACCAAAAACTATCTGACTCCATTCGTAACCCGTAATCCGCAAATGGATTTCGCGAAATAGTCTCCCACTTTGTATAAGCATTTCCTCGCACTATGGCATAATCTTCTAATCATTTACTAGAAATTAAATCACTGCTGCATAGCCATCAACAAAACTGAAACTACACAATGTACAGGATAAATTACCGTTTTGCCTTCTTACTGCATTTGTTTATTTTTCCCAAATGACGCTTCAGTGTAGACTTGTATGCGAAAGGGTAGTTGCAATACTGACATACATGAGGGCCACTACACCTGGATTCGCAGGTCCAACGCTTTTTGCTATTCGTATGCCACTTTTCTATATCGTATCAAATAATAATTAATTACAACAATATTTATTTACAATCACTGATTTTTACTTACTACAATATTTGCACTGTCGAGGTCCTTTATTTTGGGCCGGGGAAGGGTCAATGTCGCCACTATTGCTTTTCACATGAGCCTAAATATGTAAGTGGAAATTGGAATTTAGAATTTAAACGAATAAAAAGTAAATTTAAAACAATCATACTTACCGTAGTACTGTCCAAAATGTAAGAAGTTGGAATGGGACCCTGAGACACAGGCAAGGATGTGGAATCAGATCGCGTGAAAATGTTGCCTTGATTGGCACTTGACGTTGGCTCAAACCAATTATTTTCCTGAGTAGACGTCGGGATCCGCTCAAGCTGCACCACGTGGTGGTTTGATGCAATACAGGGAACCTTTCGGGTGTACTCGTGAATCTAGAGATTATTAAATTAAATTTAAAACAAACCTAACATGTCCTGCATTAATGCACATTTATTGCAATCCCATCTTACTTTGCTTTCCAGGTTGATAATAAATCCTCCTGGACAGCTAATAAAATAAACAGTAGGGTCTAGCCGAATCTGCAACAAATAATATTTAACATTCATATTTTAACTACATAATAATGCTATTGCTACCCAATGGTGATGACATACCATGTAAACAGAAAATAGCTCCTCCCATTTGAGATCTGTGCAGACAATTGCACTTTTAATTGCCGACACCTTCTCTTTTATCTCATTAACCTTTGTTTTGACAGTGACCACCACCGTAGTGACCTACAATTAAAATAATAATAATAAAAACGTTACTTGATATGTTTTTGTTTGGATAATTTTAGGTACGCTAATGAAAAAGAAAGTACTTAACAATTCATCTCCCAATTTAAGTTCATCACCATTCTCCGGCTCCATCTCTATTTTTATTTCAATACCCCCCAGGGTGCAGTGGAGCTGCGAGGGTGAAGCCATTAGAAAGAAGCAATTGGCAACTTTCTGAAATGTTTATTAATCACAGAGATTGTCTTTGCACCATTGTCGGAAATTTAAATATAACTACAAACTCTATGTCTACATACAAATCGTTAAAAATATTTCGAATTGTTTTGGAATGGAATGAAATTAATATTTTGATGTACAACATTTAAGTAAAACAATCAGCTGGTAGGAATGTCCTTTTTTTGATTGTTAAGTTTGCTTAAAGTCACGAATTAATTATTGAATATTGTACGCTAACTTTTTCTTTGCATTCGAGATTTTGCAATTTAATATTTATAATGGCTCACCTGCTTTTTTGGAATTGTTGTTGTTAAATCTTATTTGATCACGTCAGAGGACACAATTACTGTAACTAACGATAAGGAAATATCAAATGATTTTTTATGAAGATTATTTAGTGCTACATGAAATAGTGTAATTCTATACACAATCTGGAATATTCTGCCTCTGTCGGGCGTGCACATACAATAATAAGATTGTCGTGTAGCAATTACAGCAACTTGCAAATGAAAGCTATAATCACATGATAATGTTCACAAGAGTGGTCGGCGCAATATTTCCCCAATAATTACTCATAGTTTAGTTGTTTTATTAATTTATGTTTTGATGATCCAGTTACGATTCACTGTAATACAAAATTCATGCTCAGCCTAACTACGCTCACCAAACACTCACTAATCTTCTTTTAAATTATCAAGTGAATATACAAAATTATTACTGTCGTTTTTATACAGATACAGATACATGTTTAGTAATGATGTTATGAACAAAGCATTCTAATAGCAAGTATTTATTCTTTTGCATATTATGTTGATCAAAATATCAGCGTCGTCAAGCGTCATCACATTAATCACATTATAAATGTAGTGAACTTACACCAGGGAAGTTAGTGGATCAGCGAAGAAAATTATCTTATACACGTTTGAGCAACTGTGACTAACCTGTGCTAAACAAAGATCAGCTCTTACACATACATACTAACAATAAAATGGTTCCGTTCGATTGTTGACTTCTAAAATGATAGTTTGTGATGTTGAAAGTATTTGCAATTGGCTAAATTGTATTATCAGCGTCCTCTTCAATGTAATATCGAATTGGAGAAATATTTAACATTACAAGAGCAAACTAATACAGTATGTTATGTACTATTTTAGAAAATATATTTTAGCGAGCTATTTGCCAGTTCATAAAGTATAGTGTTGTAACAGATTGGGAAATGAAATGATTGATTGGGTACTCAAACGACAGATTCGGAAAACAAAGAGCCAATAAGCATGAAATGAATTATAATATTATTTTCTGCAAAGACAGTAAGAGATCAGTAAAATATGATATCACAGCTAATAATATCTACTAAATGTGCCGTATATATATTATAAATTGTCCATATATAATATATGGTAAAATATTCTTCCCTACAAAGGCATTTTTAAAAGATTGTGTACAGGAATTAAAATGTATCATGGAATTGAAGAGTCGATTGCTTACCAACATATTTACATGTGTACATCATAAATTGGAATCGAAGAAAAAGGCAGCCATCATTGTTTGGTACTCGGCACTCGGTTCCGCTGCTTACCAAGCTATTCACTTCAATGCACAGGATATTGTACATTGCAATGTATTGGAGTCGAAAAGGAATGTACATGCATACTTAGTATCTATTGTATACCTAGCTAATTATTTCAGTGCATACGACATGGTAAATATAACACAACAGAGAATATTTACAAAAACTGGATGTGATGCGTATATGCATAAATGAAATATAATATTCTTTTCTATATGTATTAAAATATTGTGTACAAAAATTAAAATGGAAACGAGTCAAAGAGGAATGTATTTACATTTACTCGGCTCCAATGTGTACAAACATATTTATTGTGTACATTCTATTTTAAATTGAAAACAAAGAGGAAGGCAGCCATAATTGTGTGAAACTCAGCTCCATTGTGTACCAACGTATTTACTTTAGTGTACATGATATTATAAATTGGAATCGAAGAACTAACTGGTAACTACATACTCAGTACCTGGCTCCATTGTATACCTATCTAAATTATTTCAGTGTATACGATATTGTAAATACGATAGAACAGCTGAGAATATTTACAAAAACTAATTGTAATAAATATGTATATACACAGAATTGTTCATGTATAGTTAAAATGACATTCCTTTACAACAAATGCATTACGACAAGAAAACAGCAAAATAAATAAATAGTAGCACAGTTGAGAATATTTTTAAAAACTGATTGTGTGTGATATGGTACGTATATGCATTTGTTCTTATATGGATATAATATTTAGCATGATATTCTTTTTACACAAGTGCAACACGCAAAGAAAATAGAAAAACAAATAAATAAATAGTAGCACAGTTGAGAATATTTACGAAAAGTAGTTGTGTGTGATGTGATACGTATATGCATTTATGAATAATTGCTCCTATAGAATATATAGCATAATATCTTAAAACATTGTGTGCAGAATTTTAAATGTAAATTGAGGCGAAGGGAATGTATTTGTATTCGGACCCGGCTCCACTGCATACCAACATATTTACTGTGTACATGATATTATATATTGGAATCGGAGAGAAAGGCAGCCATCATTGTTTCTCGACTCCATTGTATGCATACACAATTATTTCAGTGCATACGACATTGTAAATAAAATAATAGCACAGCCAAGAATATTGTGTTGTGTGTGATACGTATATGCATTTATGAATAATTGCTCCTATAGAATACATAGCATAATATTTTAAAACATTGTGTGCAGAATTTTAAATGTAAATTGAGGCGAAGGGAATGTATTTGTATTCGGACCCGGCTCCACTGCATACCAACATATTTACTGTGTACATGATATTATATATTGGAATCGGAGAGAAAGGCAGCCATCATTGTTTCTCGACTCCATTGTATGCATACACAATTATTTCAGTGCATACGACATTGTAAATAAAATAATAGCACAGCCAAGAATATTGTGTTGTGTGTGATACGTATATGCATTTATGAATAATTGCTCCTATAGAATACATAGCATAATATTTTAAAACATTGTGTGCAGAATTTTAAATGTAAATTGAGGCGAAGGGAATGTATTTGTATTCGGACCCAGCTCCATTGCTTACCAACATATTCACTTCAGTGTATATGATATTATAAATAGGAATACAAGAAGAAGGCAACTACATATTTGGTATCTGGCTCCATGTATACGTACCTAAATTATTTCTACGCACACGATTTTGGAACTGAAAATACAAGTATGTACGTGTTAGTGCCAATACACTGTGTACTGACAGAAATGGTTACAGTCAAACTTGTTTTAACGGACATCAAATAACTTTTTCGATAATTATACGCTTTTATAAAAACCTGTATATTTAAATAAAATGTCCACCAGTCAATGAGTCTCCACTGGCAATTACATCAAAAACTGAAAAATAAACTGCCAAACTTTCCAAAAAAAACATTTATGTAATTTTAGGTTCAGAGGACATACATTTTTACGATTAAAAGAAATCATTTTTTGAGGTTCTAATTGTGATGACGTGAATGTTCAACGATTATAACTATGCATCAAAATTATATGCCACTTAAATAAAATAAGGTATCGAACTGCTAGCATGTCCCGTTGATATTTAATTGTTTTTTGATTATTCATATTAGTGCAGTTGATTGGAATTCCAATTTGACAGATTCGCAAGTGCCATAATTGATTGGGGACACAATTTGGCAGATTGGTGTTTGTCACAATTGACAGGGAAATTGTATTTATCAATTACTGGTAGATTGGTCAGTGCCATAAATGATTGGGAACCCAATTTGGTAGATCGGTAAGTGTCATAATTGATTGGGGACCTAAATGGTGTATTTATAAGTATATCAGCAGACTAGTCAGTGTCAGAAATGATTGGAAACCCAATTTGGTAGATTGGCAAGTGTCATAATGATTGGGGACGCAATTTGGCAGATTGGTGTTTGTCACAATGGATTGGGAATCCAATTGGTGCATTTAAAAGTATATTAATAGATTGGTCAGTGTCGATAATGCTTGGGGACCCAATTGGGTGGATTGGCAAGTGTCGTTGTTGAATCTTTTTATATTTGCAATTCCAAACCTAAATGCTACATGTGTATGTGATATCCGCAGTTGGGTACTAATTTTTGGAGTTTGTCCACAAGAACGGGTCTAACGTCAGTTAATTATTCACATGTGTGACGCCTGGTGTCCCTTCGTCACGTTGCACTTTGTCAGTGTCCAGTAGTATCAAAAAGTATTAGTTCTATGTCTTTATGCAAAAGTGTCCAAAAAGTCATGATTGACTGTACCAAGTCCCTTTGTGGACCTACTACACATGCCTTATATGATATCATGTAGTAGTGTATACTAGAACAATGATGTGAACAACAATACTTGGAAACTTACTTGGAACAAAAAACTTGTGTTAAGTATAACAAAAAACTTTAGCCAATGTTTTTATTTTTGATTCTATAAAGGCAATTGGCACGAGAACAGTAAAGACAGAGTCCACTGCGAGGAGAAATATAAAGCCAAGAAGAATCCCTACGTCTGCAAAAGATGCAACTATGCCTTTGGTTACAACTCGAACTTGAGAAGACATCTGAATGATCTGAAGACGAATATGACATGCAGGAGGAGGCTTGAGGTGGAGCAGCCGTTTACTGTCAACGGAAAGATGGTCAAAGAAATCATCGGCGTAACTTTTGAAGGCCCAGCTTTAAATCAAGTGCTGATTGCTGGAGATGTGGAGTAAGGAATTACAACTTATTTGTGTTTTGTTTATCTTTTGTATTTCAATATGTTGATTGCATTTTAATATAAACTGTTATTTGATTGTAAGGAACATCTGTGGGTACCTGAAGCAGAGTTGAAGGAATGTCGGTCCCTTTTGGATAAGTTTCGTCGGAGGTTTATTAACCCAGGTCGTCAAAGAAATCCAAATATTGAATATGCTTATTGTATTACGCTGTGATATTATTGTTATTATATCAACGTTATATTGTTGTACTTTATCTCGTATTGTTACCATGAATTATTGTCTCGTGTATATTGACATTATGAATTGACTATTTTTATGATGAATTATACCTTGTGTATGGCTATCATGTATTATTATTCTGCATTAAATTATAAAAGCTCTATACGTAAGATTATTTACAATATGTCAAAGAATATGAACATTGTAGAAAATAATATTCACTGAAATCTGTCTAAATATTGAATGTGCTAAATATGTTTATTGTAGTATGCTGTAATATTATTATTATTATATCACCGTTATATTATTGTACTTTATCTCGTATTGTTATCATGAATTACTGTCGCGTGTACTGTTATTATAGCGTAAACTTTTGTGATAATACAAGTTACTAATATATGTAACAATTAATAAGACAATGTGTAAAGGTATATATTCCTATCCAAGGTTTTACCCTCCATCAGAGGTTTCCCATGGACTATTGAGTAACACCAGTAGAGCACGCTTTGTAAGGTGCTTAGGAAATTGAATAATTAAGAATAAATAAAATAAATAAATATTAATTGTCTTGTGTATTATTATGCATTGCACAATTTATTGTTGATATGCATTATTATTCAGTAATAAATTATAAAGACTCGAAACTTAAGATAACATTTAATATGCCGAAGAATATCACCAACTATGTCATTCAGTGAAATCTATAGTACTAAAAATAAAGTTGGACTAATATTTAATATTTAGTCCACATATGTAATGCAGAAAAATGTACAAGTATTTTTGTATAATACTATTGTTTGTGTATATTGTATCCACTATTAGACGGCTCAATGGATCTAGAGCTATGGATTTCTGGCATCACTGGCTGATGACATTTTGGAAATTGCCGTAATAAAAGTTACTAGGCATATGCATGCAAGAAACCAACAAAAACCAGGTTTGGTATATTGTATGAGAATTTTAACGACTTCAAGTGTAAAAATATCAAAATGTCCGTCTTGAACTAGGCACAGCTATGAGAAACTATCTTATGCCTTGGATACACAGTGGCTACGTTTTTTGTCTCTTTCAGTTAGTAATACATCTCCCAATCCATTAGTGTTATCTCCCAACCAGTACTACATCTCCCAATCTACTGATACTCCTCCCAACCCACTAATGTTATTTCCCAGTAAATAATACATCTCCCAATCTATTGATACTCTTCCCAACCCACTAATGTTATTTCCCAGTAAGTAATACATATCCCAATCAATTCCATTCAAATTACTCAAAAGTCACACCCAACAACAAATGTCTCCCTGTGCAACAACTTTAGGAATGGGTTAACCTTTTTACAATTCTGATTTCAAAATTGGGTTACAAAGATCAAATGTCCCTAATCGGACAACTGGTAGGTTGGGACGCGTACTGTTAGATTGGTCAATTATTTATTTGCAGTTCTCCGTGGTTAATTTAGTGAATAGAAAGTCGATAGTCAAAGTAGAAGAGTAGGACTGGGAATGCTGAATGGAAATATATACACTCATGATAATGATATGTTTGAAAGTAACACGAAAGGTGTATACATACACAAACAATTAAAATTGTTGGTGTTATAGGTTATCATATTTTTACTTGTATCTGCCAATAATAATGGTCACATAAGCATAGAAATATACACGTAATTTAGCTGCGGAACCCAAGTGTGCAATAATAGTATTGGAACCGTTCAACAACATCAGAGTTTGTAAACCCAACTTTTTATATTGCCCGCTACAATCAAGCAAATCTACTTGTAAGATATGATAATGTACTACTTATAATGTCCTGTAAATTGATTAAACTGATTCCTTTACTTGCAGGTCCAAAAATACTCGACACGGGTAAGCTGTAAAACAAGAAAAAGAACATGCGTCCGTGGTACATGATCCAAAGAAGAAAAAGAAGTAAAGAAACGAGTGAGGTTCAACGATTACGCAATGCAACCCATTAATTTACTCGTATGAAAGTTATACTGTTAACACTGTCCAATAAAATAACAATACATGTGCCCAATCTTCTCAACAGCTGAATTTGTCCAGTTTCCAAACCTGCGCCAAAAAACACTTTCACGAGCTCATGAAATTGATTTCGCCCGGAGTGTCCAGTACGTGATAGTAATTATTAGGGAGCGGTGGATGGAGATGATAGCAAGTAGTTTCAACAATAGTTTTTCAAAATATTGCAAAGAAAAACCTTATAAAAAATTAATTTACTGTAACAGGGTAATAATTACTGTAACACAACTTTTATAAAATCCATTCAACATTCATGTAATTATAAGTTTTGTCATTTCCGTGCATGACACTATTGTCGTATTTAGTTTGCTCATTTAGATAGTTACCATGCCTTATAAAAAGCACGCAACACATTACATAGGCACGCTTCAGTTAAAATCGCTTAGTTCATAGGGATATACACGAGTCATGTAGACAACCACCTCTTCCTACATACTGTAATACTTTACATGGAGTAACTGTCGAGTTAGTTTTTGTAATTAATATCCCAGGCTTTCAAATCCACCTGTCATTTCCCAACCATCACTAAAGCTCCCAATCCAATAAAATAATTTCCCTACCATCGCTAAACCTGCCAATCAAATTAAATCATTTCTCCATCCTTCATTAGATCTCCCAATCCAATGAAATAATTTCCAATGATAGTACGTTCTCGTTTTGCTAGTGATATTATTATGTAATAGTTGTTGAATGTATTAATGGTATTATGTAGTTGTCATTAGTTTGTAAATAAGGCATTTATGCTCCAAATAATATGGGGACCTGATACGTCCAAGTGTGTGTAAACTACAGTATTTTAGTGTTTAAATCTAATTTTTAACCTTGTAAAATTATTAATAATGCAATACATTCCTTGAAGTTGATATTGGGAAATATGTAAACAATGGAAACTTAAATTAGATATTTTAACAATTTAATGTTTTGTTGTACTAGTCCATAGATTTATATATTCCCGCTTTTAAGTCTTTACTTCCTTTAGTTAAACTAAAGCAATCGTCTACATCTAACCCTGTGTACTATTTCAATTTAATGAAATGAAAACCTCTTACGTATTTATGTAATCTTTCCAAAGATTATATCAACTTTTGAAATGAAAAACACATTATTATATCTTTAGCATATTATATCAGGCATAAGGTTTTGGATTGGAACTGTTTGAAACACTATTTAGAAACAAATTGTACTAATTAAAATACCCTGATTATACAATTAGCGTATAATAATAAAAAAAGAACTTGACTACTGTACATATTCTGGCATCTGGCAAAGGGTTATATTTTCTTTTTATATAATAGATTTCATTCGAGCTCTTTCATGTCCTTATGCATGATAAAAGCAATTCAGATTAATCTATCTGATACCATACGTAGTAGCCCTCTTAGTTATTATTTATTAAAGTGCTGACTGCTGAGTAGAATAAATATAATTAAATGCATTTCAGAGCTACTAGATTTTGTCAATTATGATAATATGTGTGTACGTAATATCAAGTGTACTTGTAGTAACAGTAAAAAATAAAGCTATAGCTCCCTTATGGATACCAATAGCACTGTATAGGCTCTCACCTAGCTTTCCCGATGCCATGATGCACATGAAGAACTATCAGTCTGCTATTGTTACAGAAATTAATTGTCATATTGTTCAGATTTATACTAAAATTAATGAGCCATCCGAAATGTTATACAATATGCAGTTGCAGTTGCCTAAATCAAATATCAGATTTAATATTTAAATGTTATCCTGCATTAGTATTTCGTTTCCAGCGAGAATGTATCTTGGATGGTTAAATATTATTGTTGTTTGCTACAACAGATTCAGTTAGCAACACAGATTAAAGTGTATCTTTATTACTTCGTTTAATAGTGTGAGCATTAATTATGAAATACAATTACAAAAACAATTTTTATTTTTTAGCTTGTGGTGAATTCATTTGTATACCACTGTAGGTTTAACACCTACAAGACCATGGTTATGGAACATGGATTGGGAATAGAGTAACACTGATTGGGGGGCAATTACATATTACCGTTTAAATAATACATTCCTTTACAGATACGTACTGTTTTTAATTAATTATAAGTGTTGAACAGCTGTAAGAAATTACTTGTTTCGCTTACATTAAAAAACAATGTCCTATGTTGTAAACCAAGTATTCTCTTATGGTGTAACAAGCAATTTTAATTAGTTGACCCCTTGTTTTTCTTTAGATCTGAACGAAATTTTTCAATAAGCGGTTTACAGACGTCCAACGCTTGTATAGGCTCCCAGGTCTCCCTGTAATGAATTAGTTCATAATAACTATCATTGTACTGATATAAAATTGCTTAACATGAACAAATTAAATAAATATAGCAGCCTTACAGTTCTCGGTTGTGCCATCGTACCAAAAAAAATTGGATTCCGTCCGTAACCCGGAATCCGCAAATGTATTTCGCAAAATAGTCACCAACTTTGTACGAATATTTTCTCTCACTGAAAAAATTCATTATGTAATTACTTTATTAGCTGTGCCATGTATGAAATCTGAGCCAAAGACATCATTTATTAGGAATTAAAGCACACTATACTGCCCAGCCATTAATAAAAATGATATACTACACAAAATAAATTACCGTTTTGCCTTCTTACTGCATTTGTTTAGTTTTTCCAAATGGCGCTTCATTGAAGACTTGTATATAAAAGGAAAATTGCAATACTTGCATATATGAGGGTTCTTGAGGCCCCAACATCTTGATTCGCAGGTCCAACGCGTCTTGCTACTTGTATGCCATGATTCTATATCATATCAAATATTAATTAATTACAGCAATGTAATATTTATTTACGATAGTAAATTGGTACTTACTACAGTATTTGCACTGGTGAGATACTTTTTTGGTCCGTTCTTTCTGTTTCTTTTGTTTAGGATCGATATCACCACCATTTATCTCATCACGAGTCTAAATATGTACATTGGCAAATTTAGAATTTATACAAATAAGAATGAATAGTGAAAAGTAATTATTTTATCGATTCATACTTACTGTAGCACTGTCCAAATCGTATGGGGTTGGAGTGGAACCACGAGTCACAGGCATGGAAACAGTGTTGTCCTTATTTTCGGTTGGTGTTGCCTCGAATAATTCAGTTTGCGTTTTGATCCGCTTGAGCTGCACTACATGGTAGTTTGACGAGACCTTTCGGGTGTACTCTTGAACCTAAAGAATATTGGATTAAACTTAAAATAAAACGAAAATGTTCTGCTTTAATGCTTATCTATTACAATCTCATCGTACCTTGCTTCCCAGGTTGAACATATATCCTCTGGAACAGCTAATACAGTACAGAGTAGGATTTAGCCGAATCTGCAACAGGGAAAGATTAACAGTTATGTTTTAATTGTATAGTAATTGCTATTAGTGTATAATTATAAGTCATTGCTATTACTGCGATGACATACCTTGTAAAGAGACAATAGCTCCTCCCATTTGAGATCTGTGCTGACTAATATACTCTTTATTGCAGACACCTTATCTGTCAGTTCTTTAACTTTTGTTTTTACTGTGATAACCACTGTGGGGACCTAAAATAACAAAATCATTGTTACATGAAATAGAAATTAGTCCAGTTAATGTTACTAATGAAAAGTACTTACCACGTCCTCTCCCAATTCAAGTGGATCACCGTTGACCTCCTCTATTTCTATCTTTATTTCATTCCCCCCCAGGGTACAATTGAGCAGCGAGGGCGAAGCCATTACACAGAAATAATTTTCAACTTTCCGAAATGTCAAACACAATAACAGAGATTAACTTTATGAAATTAAAAAGTATCTACAGCCTCCTAACTATTAGGTGGAAATATTTTGGATTGTTTTGGAATCTGATGAAATTAATCTTTTGGTATACAACAAATGAAACTATACACTATATTTCAATTAAACAATCAGCTGGTATGGATGAGCCTTGTTTACACTTTAATCGTTTGCTAAGTCACAAAGTAATTATTGAATAGTTTACGCTAACCTCTACTTTTGGCTTTCGTGGTTTATCAATTTAACATTTGTTACCTGCTTATTTTGAAATTGTTGTTGTTAAATCTTATTTAATCACGTCAACTGACACAATTATTATAACTGACGATTACGATTTTCTACGGTTAGAGTTTAGGAAGCTACAACATGAAATAATGTAATGCTATCCAGAATCCAATGCCTCAGTTGGTCGTGCGCAAACAATAATACAATTGTCGTTTAACAATTACAGTAACTTGCAAATAAAAGCTAGAATCACATGCTAATATTCACAATAGCGACCGGCGCAATATTTCCTAAATAATTTCACATAATTTAAATTTTTTAATTGGTTTGTATTTTGCTGCTTCAGTTAAAATTCAACGTAACTTAAAATTCATGTATTGGAATATGCTCAGCTTAAATACGTTCATCAAACACTCACTAATCTTCTTTTAAATTATCAAGTGAGTATGCAAAATTATTATTGTCATTATCAGATATTTGCCTGTGATATTGAACTTCATCTTTCATGTTTTATGCTCTTTTCATATTTTGTTGTTAAAAATGGCAGGGTCGTCCGTCAAGTGTCATCAAGTCATCATAACGTTTGTGCAAATTATGAATGATAAACTTACAATGGAGATTTTAGATTGTAAACGAACAAAATTATCTTATGTTTGAGCATCTGTAATTATCCTGTGTTAAACTGCGGTAAACAAAGATCAGCTCTTATACAGCATGTTAGTTTATGTTTGGAAAATTTTAGCTCGTCTTATCGAGTAACTATACTACTAACAATTAAATGGTCTCGTTCTATTTTTGACCTTTGCTTCCTCTTTGTCATTATTATTATACGCATTATGTACATCTGAAATGTAATGTTGAAAGTATTTGCAGTTTGTTAAATTGTAATGTCAGTGTCACTGTAATATTGAATCGAAGAAATATTTAACAATACGTGAGCAAACCAATACTGTATGTACTATTTTAGGAGATATTTTTTAACGATCTCTTTGCCAGTTTATAAAATAAATTATATTTCAGTATATTGAACATATGATATTATGTGTCATCATGCTAAGTTGCAATAGAAACGGTTCTTGTCGATTGGCAAAGGTGGTGGCAGAATGGGAAATGAAATGATTGATTGGGGACTTAATGGGTTAATTACAAGTAGTGACTGGGAGTTCTAATGATGAATTATTGTGTACTCAAAAGACAGATTAAGAAAGCAAAGAGTCAAAATTGTACAAGTTTACGCATATCTGTGAATGGAGTTGTAATATTATTTTATGCAGATGCAATACGAAAAGAGATCAGCAAATTATGATAATAATACAGCTGATAATATTTACAACAACTAGTTTTGCCGTATATGCATTATAAATTGTTCCTATATAATATGTTTACATACAAATGCATTAAAATACTGTGTACATAAATTACAATGTTAAAGAGAGTCGGAGTGGAATGTATTTGAATTCGGACCCGGCTCCATTGCTTACCAACATATTTACTTCAGTGTACATCATAAATTGGAATCGAAGAAAAAGGCAGCCATCATTGTTTGGTACTCGGCACTCGGTTACATTGCTTGCCAAGCTATTCCCTTCAGTGCATAGGATATTGTATTATGGAGTCGAAGCGGATAGTAACTCCGTGCTTTGTACCCGGCTCCAGTACACACCTAGCCAAGTTATTCCATTGTTCATACAATATTATAAATATAATGTTAGTACAAGGGAAAATATTTACAAAAACTAATTGTGTTGATACGTATGGATATAATATTTAGTATATAACACGATAATTAATTGACAAAATAAATAAATATAGTAATAGCATTGCCGAAAATATTTACAAAAACTAATTGCAATACATATATGTATTAAAGTACCTAGATCGTATAGTATTATTTATTATAAGTAGGATTCTAGGAAGAAGCTACACATTCGGTACCAGGCTCCAGTGCATACCTATTTATTTATTTCAGTGCATGCTATTGTAAATAAAGCAATAGCATTGCTATGAATATTTACAAAAAAATTATTGCAATACATATATGCATTAATGTAGCTACATAGTATAATATTATTTTCTCCTTGCATTAAAATACTGTGTATATAAATGAACGTTACTGTGTATATAAGTTAACGAGAGTCGGAGTAGAAACGTTAACTACACATTCGGTACCAGTCTCCAGTGCATACCTATTTATTTATATGTACGCACATTATTCCAGAACTGAAAATACAAGTACATACATGTTAGTGCCACTACACATGTGTACTGGCAGACGTGACTACAGTCCAACTTGGTTTTACGGACATCAAATGATTTTTTCGTTAATTGTACGCTATTATGAAAACCTGTATATAAAATGTGCACTAAAACTAAAATCATGTGCTCACCTGACAATTACAACTACTATTAAAAAATGAACAGCCAAACTTTCCAAAAAATAATATTTATGTTATTTTAAGTTCAGAGGACATGCATTTCTAACAATTACAATAAATAAAGTGTCGAGGTTCTCATTGTGATAACGTAAATGTTCAATGATTATAACTATATATAAAAATTGTAGGCCATTTAAATAAAATAAGGTAGCACACTGCTAGCGTGTCCCGTTGATATTTAATTGTTTTTTGATTATTCATATGAATGTAATAAAGGATTGGGGCCCCCATTGGGTGGATTGGTGAATGTCATTATGGGTTGAGAAATTTTATTTATCAATGTAATGATAAATTGGTAATTGTCATAGCGGATTGGGGCCCCCAATTAAGTGGAATGGTAAGTGTAATAACGGATTGGGGCCCCAATCAGGTGGATTGGTGAATGTCATAAAGAATTGGGCCCAATTAGGTGGATTGGTAAGTGTCGTAATGGAATGGGGCCCTCATTGTTGAATCCTTTTACATTTGCAATTCCAAACCTAAATGCTATAAGTGTATGTGATATCCGTAGTTGGATACTAATTTTTGGATTTTGTCCATTGGAAATGGTCTACTGTCACTTAATTATTAATATGGGACAAATTGTGTCCTTCGTTACGTTGCATTTCATCAAAGTGTCTAATAGGGTACCCTATTTATCATTAAGTATTATTTATATGTGTTTGTGCAAAAGTGTCCAAAAAGTCATGATTGACTGTACTGAGAGTCCCTTTGCGTGCCTACTACCCAAGCCTTATGGGATATGCCATATACGAGAAAAAAGTTTCGAACTACAATACGCCATTTTGTATATAATTGTCAATTCAATTTTGGAGAGACTACTGCTGACATTCAAATTTTTGATCTTCTCGCTGACGAAAAAACGAAAATCTTCTTAAAACTGGACCGGATGTCACATTGAGGTGCCCAACAACTGTCTACACTTGACTGGTAAGCCAATTTTTGATATTTAATTAATATGTGGCAATCAGTAATGCAAAATTCAATTTTCTTTTTTAAACGAGTCTCAATTCAGATTTATTAAATAGTACTTTCTTTGTGCACTTGAGTTTGACTAAAAATAAGTTCAATAATGTTTTTGTGCTCTTGAATATTGACCAGAAATACTTTCAACAATTTTTTTATTGACTTGCATCAGATTATCAATGATATTAAATGATTTTTACTCTGGTGGATGATTATTACTTAAATATTTTCGTTGTGCAGTTCGTTACGTGTAAAAAATTCAATATTGTGTTTGTGCTTTTGATTATGGATTAGAAATACTCACAACAGTTTTATTTTTCGTCTTTCGTTAGCTTGTCAGTAATATTGAAAATGTAATACAAAATATTTATCCCTTTCTATATCTGTTTGGTATTTCAGTCATTTCTCTTTTACTGCAGCGACATTTATTAATTATCCTGCGGCCAAACAATCACGACATGGATCTGCTGATTGCTTCCAGTAAGTTAGATTTTAATTTCTATATATCTATATATTATATTCATGTATAGCTAATGTCCATGTATATCTATATCTAAGGTCCATGTATATCAATATTGTATTCAGTAATTTAATTTTTCTGGTTTTTCAGTTGCTATGAGGGTAGAGGAAGTTGGAATACCTTGCCTTGGAAAATGCCAGCCACCCGTCATGCCAAGCAGAACCAGACCTGGCAGGTTGACCAACCAATTGCAGTTTTTGAAACCCGCTGTCAACAAAATATTCAGATTTGCAGAAGCAAAACACTTTCGGGAGCCAGTGGATGTAGTACAATGGGATTTGACTGTTAGTAAACTATGTAATATTTCATTCAGTATTTTTCCAAAATAATTATTCATGTAATTTATGTAATTCTACTAACGTAGGACTACTTTGAGTACATTTCGCATCCGATGGACCTCCAGACAGTCAAAGACAGATTGACGAATATCTACTACTGGACAGGTGCAGAATGCATTCGGGATTTAAGACGCATAACGCAAAACTGCAAAATTTACAACGGAGTTGGCTCGGAGTTCTACAAACTGGCTGAAACCCTGGAGCAGAAGATGTTGCTGCAATTAAAAGGGATCCCATTCGACGAGGTGGAAATTTCCATTCCTGTATTCAAGAAGTCACGCAAAAATGAAAACCCAATGAAATATCAACCAACTGTGGTAAACAATTAGTTTTAATTTTTTTACATGCATAGTATTTAAATGATGATACCAAAAATTTTGTGAAAGTTTGCGACTAAATTAAATTATTACGATATTTAGTGCGATGACTCTACAGAAGATGAGAGTCCTATTGCAGTCTATCAAAATAAGATTGTATTTCATTGTATCATAAATGGAAACGTCCAAACGACAACGGTCTGTATGCCATTGGACAAGCTTAGATTCAAGATTGCGGAGGTTACCGACACAAAAGTAAATATACTTTAATTTTTGTGCTCATCATTACTTAATATGACATACTAAATAAATATTATAAATTAATTAATGTTATATCTGGAATCATAATTAATTAATATTATATTCAATAGGAGATCGGAGAGTTAACTATTAACTCTGAGATACCAGCTTTCGACATCATCGGAGTGGAAGCTGTTCTCCATGACATTGATGTAACATGGATAAGTATTTTTCATCGCTTCAATGTGAGAAGTCACAATTCTCTACTAATAATTGAATGATGATGATAATTACTTCTATTCCTAATGATAGATAATAATTACTACTATTTTTAATACGTAATAATAACATCATAATATAATTGTTATTACACAGATCATCGTAGACGAGGACATTTGTTTCTTAAAAGGACCCAATGGCGAAGGAATTCCCTTCAACGAAATTGTAAACAATTTTAATTGCAAATGTATGTTTACATCAGCATATTTATATTAACTACTATTGTTTAATTTTAACGTGTCGTAGGTTGGTGACTATTTTCGTCAGAGTCGTGATCTACCAGGAAATGTTTCGGTCACCGTTTGTTCAAATAGGAGTCAAGTAGCAGAAATTGACAAAATCACAAGCGCAGTATCTCCATTACTGTCAAGGTCTAATTGTCAACACCGGTATCAGTCTTCTGAAGACCAATCAGATGAAATTGTAAGACACATTCAATTTAACATTTCTTTTTGCACATTAACAACTTTGATGTTATTTGTTGTCCTTTTTAACAACTCTGATGTTATTTGTTGTCTTTCTGACAACTCTGATGTTATTTGTTGTCCTTCTGACAACTTTGATGTTATTTGTTGTCTTTCTGACAACTCTGATGTTATTTGTTGTCTTTCTGACAACTCTGATGTAATTTAGTGTCTAATTGACAAAACTTTTGTTCATGTCATAGCTCGAGCATCATGAAATTAGTAAATCCCCCGTAGATTGTGAACAGGAGGATGTCACTGATTCTATAGAGATTGTTTTCGATGCGGTAATGAAATTAAGTTTATTAATATAGCTTATTGGTGTTTGGCATAAAATTAAATGTTAATTTATACAATTCCAAATATTTTTCAGGAGGAGGTAGAGGAAGTTGTGCAAGGAGTAGATGATCTTGGAGATCAAGAGGATGGTGTTGGTGGAGAACAACAAGAAGATGATGTTAGAGAACAACAGGCAGATGATGCTGTAGACGAAACACAGGAAGGGAATGATGATGAGGAATCAGATCACTTGCAGGTACCAATATTATTGTTGACTTATTTAAAACACAATAATAACTATAAATAAATACATTGGGTCAGCAGCAATAAAAGTAAAAACTTTTGTAACTTTTGTTCGCAGGAGCAACCACTCCAAACTCGAGCTGATGGAAGTAAATGGAGTAAGCTGCATAGAAAGTACATGGGACCAAATGATGAATTCCATCAGTGCAGACACTGTCGTAAGCTTGTTTGGTGTTTATTTAAACCATTATTATTTATTATATTCATTTTTATTAAAAACTTTAACCAAACATTTTATTTTTGATTCTTTAAAGCCGAGTGGCACAAGAACAGCAAAGACAGAGGCCACTGCGAGGAGAATTGTAGAGCCAAGAAGAATCCCTACGTCTGCAACAAATGCAAATATGCTTTCGGTTACAATTCAAACTTGAGAAGACACCTGAAGACGAATATGACATGCAAGAGGAAGCCTGAGGTGGAGCAGCCATTTACTTACAATGGAAAGGTGGTAAAGGAAGTTGGAGGTTGGGCGGTTGAAGGAGGCGTGAAGTTATATAAAGTCCTGTTTGTTGGGGATGTGGAGTAAGGAATTATATTTGTATTTAATTTTTGAAACTTTAAATATCTTTTGTATTGCTTTTTTCCGTAAGTGAATATATTTTAATACAAACTGTTATTTAATTGTAGGCAACATCAGTGGGTGCCTGCAGCAGAGTTGCAGGACTGTAAGCCCCTTATTGAAAAGTTTCTTCGAAAGTTTGTTTATCCCAAATCGTCAAAGAAGTCTAAATATTAAATGCTATTGTTTATTGTATTATGCTTTAATAGTCCTATTATTGCATCAACGTTATATTATTGTACTTTGTCATGTATTGTTATCATGATTTACTTGCTCGTGTACTGTTGGTATGAATTTTTTTCTGGTGTACTGTTACTGTGAGTTACATCATGTGTATCGTTATCGTGTATTCTTATTCTGTATTAAACTATAGAAACTGAAGATTATTTTTAATGTATTGAAGAATATCACGAGCATTGTATAAAATTATATCCAATGAAAGCTATAATACTAAAAATAAACTTACACTGTTATATTTAATAATTGATGCACATTTGGAACAAGTCGCCTATTATTTTGCATTACTTTAGATCAAATGGCATAAATCCTGATGTTTATATAAACATAATTCATTTTTAAACACAAGTAGAATAGTTGGGAAAACAACTTACTGTATATGGTAGAAGAGCTGATGGAAATGTTTATCCTTACGTAAACACTCAATCGGAACAGAACTATTATACAACTTACATAAAAATGCATATTATCCAGAATAACAGATTCCAAGATGTTCTTGTTTGGGCAAAACCAAATGTTTAAAATAACTAATGCTTGTCTCTGTCTAAACGAATATTAGTATTGTGCAAATACTTATAGAGATACTTATAGATAAAATATTATGTTATATGTAACAATATTGTTTTCTTATACTGTAAATACAACCATTGAGATATTTTATAATTAACTGACCATTGTATCACAGCATTATTGTTCCCAATTTCATTTTCACACATGGCTTTAATTTTGGATACTTTGAACAAAATATCTCGTTCCCGGTTGTTGTTTATATTATAAGGCACCATACCAGTGGCTACATTCATTTATACATAGTAAATAAAATTACAGGGAAATAAAACTGCCTACACGTATCCAATGATTAATATGGTCTGTGTTAGTGTTCTAGAAAGATTAATTTTATTTTCATTGAAATTAATACTACGAATATTTTATTTATGCGTAAAAGAAATGATTTACTTTGTCGTATTTGTGTGTCCGGAGGAAATATGTTATCAAGCCTTTCAGTATTGTATCAGTATTAATATTTTATATATATTGCATAATATATTGTGAGAGCGCGAATGTTGACTTGTTTGTGCAGTGATTCGGGCGACTTTCTTGAGCAGCCAACCTGCTTCAGGCAATCGAATTTTTTAAGTTTTTAACTAAATTATTATTGTTAATAAATATAATTAACTACAATTTCATGAATACTTTAGTTTTGTAATTTTCGTAATCATTGAGATTTTTCTGTGTATTATTACACATGACATATTACATACGTAATAATAATAATGCTTACACAATAAAAAAGATTTGGATTGTATTTGTACCAATAAAAATATATCGTATCCAACAAATGTTTAATGTTTTGTAATTTACTCTCCGTGAGCTCTCAGTCATCTCATCACATATTGTAGGCACATTCACTTGTATTGTGCAAATATTGTTGCTAATATATTGAGGAGCATGGATGATTGTGCTTAGCGTGAGACTGAATGGGTGCTTATAGCCCATGTTTAATATATGACCATTCAATAAGTATTCCCCATCCATTCTCAATACCCCCAATCAGCGTGTCACAAGCAATACATACATTTGCGTAATGTTTACCCCACTCGTTCGCTACAATATTATGCTATATATTTATAATATTTAAATTATTTTAAATATTATAAGACTATTGTCGTTCTATGAAATTAACGATTGAGTTATACTAAATAATAATTTTGGTGATGAGAAATCTGTGTGTTGTTACAAACCAGAAAGTATCAATAGTAGTAAAGTGCATCAATGAAATTGTTTTATATTGGATATTTAACTACATATTTATATTATAGACTTTTGAACTACAGACTACACTTGTGCACGCGGGCAATTCAAATTTAATGCCCTATTATGTTTCACAATTATTTTTAAGTTATTCTAACGCATTATAAATACTTGTATTCTATAATGTCAAAAAGTTAAAACAAAAACTAGTAACTGAGGAAATCTTTCCAGTATGTATCCATTAATATGCCGATTAATTTATACAACCTTACACGAACAGATAATCTTTATGTGAGTGATGCTCCATTGAGTCGTACTTTCCACTTTTTCTTCCTTTTCATTTGCTGGTATTGTTGGTAAGGAAATGACAATCGTTTTAAACTAAAAGTTTATCAGAATGGAATAACATTTTACTGTTGGTATGAGGTCTATCCGATATAATTTTCCGGAAAACAAAAGTCAATATAACACAGTTATTCTTACTAATTTGACAATGCTGGGTACTATTGAACCGGAGCATTCACATTTATAAAAATTTAAATGGCCATAAAGATATTTTGTAGGGTTATGAATATAATATTATGCAACGGGGTATTAATATTGTAGTATTGATGTATGATTCTTCGGGTGTATATCAAAAGCTTTTATACTGTGAGCTGGTCGCCCAATACAAGAAAATCAATTATTAACAAAGGTAGTTTGACATTTATAGACATGTGGCTGATTTAGTAATTACATTATTAGGAAAACCACAATTATAATGTAACACTATCATTTACATTGACATGAATGTATAGGCAGCAGCTAACTATGAATACGCTAAATGTGACGTACAGAAATAACAATTATTGTAATTGAATGAATGTTGGACGAATTTTTTCTATAAATCAATATGCAAAATATTTTTAGTGTTTTTCTCCCAATTTTGAAGCATATATTCAGAATGACTTATATTTAATGACACATATAAATAAAATGATTTTCTGTCTACTTTGCCTCGAAAGTACCTGTATGCCTATGAAAAAACTCCTATAAAATATTCTGCTGTTTTGTTGAGAATGAGGCACTAGGGATATTAAAATTTGATGTTTTTGCCCGTGAATTCAGGAATCCATTTAGCCTGTGACATTTCAAAATCAAATGAACCGACTTGAACTAGGTACAATTATGCAAAAATATTTTATACATGGAATACACCTTGGCGACGTTTATGTCAGTTGCAGTTTTCAGTTGTGATTTCACAGTAAGTACTTCCCAATCCATTATGTTATTTCCCAGCAAGTACTACATCCGCCAATCTGTCGATGCATCTCCCAATCCACAAATGTTATTTCATAGTAAGTACTTCCCAATCCATTATGTTATTTCCCAGCAAGTACTACATCCGCCAATCTGTCGATGCATCTCCCAATCCACAAATGTTATTTCATAGTAAGTACTTCCCACACCTTTAATTTTATTTCCCAGCAAGTACTACATCCGCCAATCTGCCGATGCATCTCCCAATCCACCAAGGTTATTTCACAGTAAGTACTACATCATCCAATCCATTCCATTTGAATTAATCAGAAGTCATACTACAACTGCACAACTTATGCTACGTCTATCGTATTTGTTCACAATGTAACTGGGCCAGAGTGTCACGAATAACGAGTCCACACTGAATTGACATATATGCATTCATGATAATGATAAGTTTGAAAGTAACACAAAAGGCACTATACAATTAATTTTGTTGACACATGTTTTTCCTTAATGCCTGTAACATATACACGGATAAATGTAAAGTGTAAATAGTTATGTAACGTTATTTTAATTACAATTACAGACATACGTAGATAAAACTTCACATCATCACAATAAGAGAAAAATGTGCATTGACTATTTCGTCATCTCCCTTAATGCATATCATATACATATCTAGGTGTCCACTAATTATCATTGAAATATATGCAAACTTTATAGTTGCTGTGTGTTGCTAACCTAACCCGTTATTTTTGTCATCTTACTTATATTTTTATTATGAAGAATAAAAGATCAGCGACTTATGTACAGCTTCTGAACTGAAAGTGTACGCAGACACACGCAAATTTTAATTGTTCTACGTAAAGAATGACTGGAGGATATTCAAAATCACCCAATGTTTACAACACATTAAATATTAAACCTAATTATTGTAAGTGATAATCGTTACCAGTAATTTTTATTATTGATAATTTCCAGTAAATCATTTGGTGTCCTATGTGCTGTCAAGTATTTTTAACGAAATGCAAATAAAATAGTTTGTAGATCCAAATTTTTATATTTCCTGCTATGATCAAGCAACGCTATTTTTCTGTCACTGTTCAGTAATTTAGCTGAAAACTATTGACTCAGTTGTTTAATTGAAGTGCAATCAAGGATCTTTTTATCTTCGTTGTAGTAAGAATAGCTTTTAACGTAATTAACATCACATTTAATTTTTGTAATAAAAAGAAATGATAATGAACTAGTTATACAATACTATAAATTAATTAAACTAATTCCATTATTTGCAGTTCCAAAAAATACTCGATATAAATAAGAGAAAGAACAAGCGTCCGTGGTACATGCTTCAAATAAGAAAAGAAGGGGAAATGAGTAAGGTTCAACGATTGGGTAACGAAGATATGGAAGAAGTGATTCCTGGCTTTTCGATGTACTACTCACTGACCCCTCCAACAATCCCAAATGTCAAACGAAAACTATCTGAAATGCAAAGGTTACATGTACTTGTATTGAAGACGATGAATATTTTCAACTCAAATATTATTGGTATTTTGTTTTACTAATGTCAATATTATGATTTATTTCAGATCATGAATGACTATAATAAGAGTGATCAGCTGACCGAGATTGAGGACTTTGACTATATCAAACTGCTGAGATGCAACAAAAATATATTCTCGTCTGAAGAAATCAGAAAGGCAGCAGCGGCTTTGGGACTTCGCGATCGTGTTGTAATTCTGAACAATGAAGGGTATCTTATAAAAAAGGGGGCACGCCTATACCAAGTGCAACCAATCGAATTTTAATTATTAAATATTATTTAATATTTTACTCCGTAAAACATATTTCTTAACAATTTGCTGAATTGTACAAGTTTCAAGTGACAAATTAAATACTACTTACATTTTTCTTTCAACATACCAAATACATAGAACGTGGAATGAAAGTCATCATAGTACTAGCATAGTCTAGGAAGATCTGTTGTTGAAATACGATTTTGAATCCTTTATCATGAGTTTAATTACGCATAATTTCTAAATTGTGGAATGTCATTGACGGCTGGGTAATGTCGATATATGTTTACAATGCATTTATATGATTACACAACAAATACTAGTCGTTGATAAATTGATTTTGATAGTTTAGATGTTTGCGAGGTGTAGCTGGTTTTACAATGCAATATTTTCGTTTAGATAATTTGGTAATATTGAATAATTAGAATTTCATTAACCCATAATGTCGAATATATTTTAGATAATATTTATTCGATAAATTGGAATTATTGTATAAATAAATAATACAGACTATAATGCTGCAAACCTAGATGTATCATGTACACCAAGTTCATTAAACCCATATTTGTCCATCCACAATTTATGAATTGCCATATCACAATTTAATCAAGTAATTTCATAGATAAATGTGTATTCATCAGCAAATTGTTTAAAACTATGTGACAATGACGACATTAACTAAAGTGAAAACTAGATTTATTGCTGAAAAAGGGCCTAAGTAGGAAAACAGCGACAATTTCATGAAAAAATAAACTACATAAATAACCTACAAAGTTATAGCTCGTGGCAATTTTGAGGTTTTTTTCGGTATTAGTAAACAGCGTGGGCAGAATTATTCACAACTGTACATTAGCTCGAGTATCGCCATTATGAGATAATGCTTTACTTGTATATGTTCATGATATTTCTAGTACATGATATACAATTTACATCTACTGGCTAGCATTCGATGCCAAACAGGTCCCACTCCATTTGTACATCCCCCAATCCACTGCACTAGCATTCCCAATCCATCGCCTGGTACACCTTCCAATCGACATATAATGTGCATTTTCATAGCACGTACTGCACCTCCCAATCTATTGTTACACCTCCCAATTCAATGATACAATCTTTATTATTGATTTAGTAAAAATATTACAATTACATTAGGGAAAACTGTACATTGAACCCGCTTGATCCACAACGCCCATTTGGTATGCGATTATCATTTTTAAAATCCCATTAAATCTCAAGTCCTTATGTATGGGATAACATGATATATTTGATTTCATTACGTCAGCACCTTTAAAACGAGACCCCACTTGCCACATGTTTAGAAAGTGTGTGGGCACTTTGGTTCAAGTGGGCAAATGTAATCTGCAAATGTTATTTAGTATTAAGTATCCCAACCGTGTATAACTACTCACAATAATGCCATGTATTTTCGAATACACTATTACTATCTCATTTAACTTATGTAAATTGTGCTACATACTAATGCATTGATGATACTTTTATTTTACAGGGGAAGTGAAGAAGTCCCCTTTAACGTTCGATATTATTCTCATTTGCTCCACTCCAGCAGCTACTAATTTATTTTTGTAAACTACATAATATCATTACAAAGTTTAGCTCTGCATGTCTCAAATCCTACGATTCAAAGACAAAAGAGCTGTTTATTGTATAGTAATAGCATAATGTGCATGCATCAAATATATTTGCCTTATTAAATTATAAATATCTGTGATGGAATATCAAGTTTGTTGTCCATTATAATTGTTGTTTGGATAGTTGAGGTCCAATTGAAGTTGAAGTTTTTATTTTTTTTGACATTTTTCAAAACGAATTTATTTGTTGATTGCACAGCGGTGCAACTTAGTGATAGTATGGAAGACCTACTGACAGGTAAGCAAAAATATACCAGCACTAATTATGTTTTATTATAAAATAGTGTAGTACTCATTTTTAAACAAATTAAAGTAATTTAATTATGAGCAACAAAATTTTAAAGATTTTAATTGTCATAAAAGACCGAATGCAAATTCCTCCATGGAAGCATCCAAAGTCACAAAAGTAAGTTTAATTATTTAAGTAATTTATCGAGGAAACAAAGAATAGTGTGCCACTTCCGTATTAGGACATGGGGAGGAGGAGATAAAGGAACCCGATACAGATGTGCCTGTGATCGGGACTCCTCCTCACCCAAGCCTTTTCACATAGTCCATATTAAAAATGTTGAAAAAATATCACCAACAATTTGTATATTTGTTTAATTTTAAGGAGACGCTAGCAGTAACTAAATTGCAATTCGCAAGATATGATGTCAACTGTGCTGATGTCAATGAAAAGTAGTCATTTGACAAACCAAATCTCTTAAATACCGTTCTGAGGCACCAACCTTGGTAGTAAGTAATTTATAGTAAAGTATGTCTCCATAGCCAATCCATTTATTTATGTTCCCAATCTAAATGTCCACTATTCTCAAATCAGTGTATTTCATATGGCGAAAGTAATGTATTCTATGATTATTTCCAATATTACAGTTACCATACCTAAATATGCAGTCAATTAAGCTGAGTTCTCCATGTGAAATTCTACAAAAGGTGGAAGAGGTTGTGATCAGTGGCTCTCCTCGTGATACGGATGAAAATGTTTCCCCTGACAAAAATTTCAATGAAGTAAGGTCTGTATAAAGTTGAAATGTTATTTTGGCATACAGTCTTGTAGAATTCGCACAAAGTACCACAAAATTGAAGCAATTGGATATTGCTATCTGATTCAGTAATTTATATTTTAATACTTATAAAGATGCTTATTTATAATTACTGTCTCAAAAACTTCTTTTCGATGTACTGAGCAAAGATTTAATTTTAATGATTAGCGTATGTTAATTAAAATTATGTAGGGTATACTATACAAGTTTTCGAGACGTTATCATTTTATTAAATATTTAACTTTCGTATTAACTTTAATTATATGGCATACATCATTAAAACACATTGTGTATTAGCTGCTGCATTTCTCAACTTCTAGTAAGCAAGGATAAAAAGGAGTACTGGTTATATAGTCTACTGCGCATGCACCCTTGCCTTGCCCATGGTGGTTTGGGATTATTTGAAAAACTGTTGGTGATACAAATGCGAAATTCCGCAACTAAAATATTTTCAAAAATCAGTATAAAATATTGTTTATTTTGAGTATTAATTGTATTTTCGTTTAGTTGGGAGTTGCAAAAAGTTCAGTGTGCAATATGGACCATCAGTTTTTATTGGTCGGTAAGTAAAACTACATATTACTATACATTATTTATCACATTGCAAAATAACGTTAGACCACCCACTGAGAAAATAATTTAAATTACTTCTATGGGAAACAATTATTTTTTTATAGACAATGCGGGTGAAAGGGCAGTAAATGTTCAGGAAGGTGTGATGATGACGAAAAGTAATGACAATCAATGCCCTGCACAGACGCCTGATGAGACACCCACGGCTATTAATTGGGGACCACGTGGCATATGGCCAGATTTAAGTAAGTGGCCACACAAATAGGATTATGTTTACTACATTTAATATGTTTTATTACTTATGCATGGTGTTTCTGCTTTAGCATTCCTGAGTGAGCCAAGAGAAGATGAAATTGTTCTACCTAAAAACGGAGAGTGCCATCCACATTGTATGCCTTCATTCGAAAGACCAGGCAGAAGAACAAACCAGTTAGTTTTCCTCCGAAGAGCAGTTAACAATATCATCAGAACGAATAAAGCAAAGCATTTCCGGAAACCAGTCAACATAAACATAGGTCAAGTTCCGGTATGTACTTGCAAAATATATTTGTACACATTTGCACGTATGTGATTAGTTGTGGTGTTAGAGGAATGTAGGGAAATATGTGTGACTGCGATGTGTCACTAATTCTAATATTGTAATGATTTGATGGGACCCATTTATTAGCATTGATAAAATTTCAACTATTTCAAAATGAGTATTTTGTTTTCACATTTGGGTATTTAGAACCGATAGCATAAAGTGGAGATACATTATCATATTTTTCTAACGTTCATTTATTTTGAATGAATTTCAATGTAAGGATGGATTTTTTCAAAATGCTCGAGCTTATTTGGTTTATTTTGATTTATTTTCAGTTTTATTTCGAGCATATAAGCCGTCCAATGGACCTGGGAACAGTACAGAAAAGGACGAAAAACGGTTACTACTGCAGTGGGTCCGAATGCATTCGAGATTTAAAATTAACGATTCAAAACTGCGTAGACTACTGCAGAGTTTCAGATGACCCGAGACTATACGATATAGCTGTTGAACTTGAAAGTGAAATCTTGAAAAAGATAGCAGGTATTCCTGTAGTTGAGATCGAAGGAGATTACAAGGGAGCAAGCACATCTAGAAAAGGGAATGAAAAAATAGTAGATGAATCTCCACAGGAAACCGAGACACCGAAAGAGACCAGAAATGAAGATCTAGTAAGTACATATTTATTTCCTAGTGTATGTATAGTCACGTTTTTCACTATGCTGTATTATTTACATATGATCTTTATTTATTTATGATCAATATTGTCGTTATCAATAGGTTGTGGATTGTCCAGACTCAAATATGACAGTGGAAAAGGTCAACACTGTAAAAGAAATCGAGATCGAAATCGAGTGCACATCTGTTGCCTCAAAATGGTCATTCGTTAAAACACAGCCGAGCCATCTAAATAATGTGCCGGAACGGGACTACAGAAAGAGAGTAAAAGTAATGCTCGTTTTTTAAACATTCATCACAATCGCTACGATAATATTTTACTTACAAACATTTAATTTCTTGATAGAAGACGAACGGAGTTATTACTATAAGGTCAAACATCAATGAGTTGAAGATGATAAAAATAAGAGGATTATTGTGGCACATTTCACTCTCCTGGTTGGAAATTTTGAATTTATGTGATGTAAGCAAATTCAAACATTTTAATTACTAATAAGAAAATGAATAATCCACCACTAATAACCAAAAAAATTACAGATAAATATTGCCCGGATATTTCTTTTCGTCAGAGGACCAGGAGGATACAACTCGTCTGTCACAGAGAAGGTATGTGCAAATGCATCAAATCAAATGTACATGTTTAATACGTTTTTGGTTATTTATTTAATCAATCTTTGTAATTTTTAGATCGGCGACTATTCCAGGAGAACATCAACCGTAGAGTTGGATGTCCACATTTTCTACAATCTTGGACCTAGTGATCACCCGTCTCGGGCTAATAGCCTTAAGGAATCGTCCACGATTCCAATTTTGCCGACATGTGTTGGCAAACACAATGTAAAGTATGATGTGCCTCCGAGCATGATTCCTCGGGCCCAGCCTATAGATTTTAATGTAATCTTCCCATTCGATTCGTTTAAAAAAATTTTAAAGAAGGTAACATTTAATATAGTAAAATGTTTAATTTTTAGGAACCCATCGAAGATGATGGATGCTCTTTCACAGATGAAACAGTGGCAAGAAATCCAGATGGTAAATCTATTTGTGAGGAGGCATCAGCACATCTGAATGAGGTAATTGTTTGTATTTTTCTAATTGTGCATTTAGCCAATCCATATATATATGTTCCCAATCAGTTTCTATGTCTGCTTCCCCATGTACATCTTTTCCCCGTATGTCAATGTATTCCCAATCACATATCATTGTTCCCCAATCCTGTTTTTTAGATCGTACCTTGTTCAAGCGTACTGCCCATATAATCTAGGATAATCCAAATTAGCATAAATGATAATCCTTATCTAAATAATTGCAGGACTGTGAAAAGTCTCTGGGAGCTTCTACAGGGGAAAGTGTTCTTGAAATTGGCGTAGGTAGCTTCTCAAACTCGGACACGGATCATCCCTCACATCCAGTTGCCGAAGTAATTTCAATTTATCTCAAATCAAGTATATTATAATATAATACTATCAAAAGTATCATACTATTTATTGTCTCAATGTTTTTCTTTATAGAGAGATGTTGAGGATATGACAGAGGGCTTATCAGGTGCCGTGTTGCCACTTTCCCCAAGTGGTGAGATAGAGGAGGAAGTTTGTCTCGTGAAGAAAGTTTGGATGGACGTCCTGCTCAACAAGTACATAAAAATCTGATTTAGTTTACAATTTTGTTTGAATAAAAATACTGATGTTTCTATTATTATTTTAAGGTTTTAGCACATGTGTCCCCAGGTACAGTCTCTTTTCTCGTCGAAACCACTCGTGGGGAGGAGCTGAATGAGCCAGACACAGTTCGTTCTCCACACCTCAAGTGGATGGGATTCCTCCTAACCCTGTTGTGCCAGTGGTAAGTTTCCCTAAAGAAACAATATAGAACAATATAACTTGACTAGAGAATATTAATGTTTATTTATGTGCACTGTGTTTATGTAGGTAACACTTGTCGATAATGCTGCGTATGAGATAAACCCAATTTACGATATCCCTGTGGGTCCAAATGGGACAAGAGAGTATCGCTGCCGATACTGTACTAAGCCACAATTAATTTTTTATATATTTGCACATGCTATTACGTAACGATATGGTATCCATTAATTGTTTATTAATTTTTAGCTAAAATTTGTGAAACATCAAAATTGCGAGGATGTTGCGAAGTTAAATGTAAGGGCGAAATTACGTTAATTCCGTGCCCAAATTGCCCCTCTAAATTTAAATATTTAAGCAATCTTCAAAGACACAAAAAGAAAAGTTTGTGCCAGAGGAAATTGGAACTTTTAAAATCCCAGTTTATGATAGACGGCCACATCATACAGCAAATTATTGGAATGAAGATAGTAAATGGACAGTGGCTATACCAGATCGAAATCGAAGGGGAAGAGCAGTGAGTGTTTTTCTTTAATATTTTATATAATATGTATAATGTGTAATGTGTGTAATGTATCAATTTACATATTTTTCATTTTCTGCAGACTTCAGGACCCATGGAAGTCCGAACAAGAATTGGCAGACTGCAGACCTTTAATTGATAGTTTCAATGATATGGCAATGGGACCCTCAAAGAAAAGACGTCGCAAATAGATTTGACAATGAAATAATTGTCATTTCGTTATATATTATTGTGTTTTTAAGGTTTAGTTAGTTGGAACAAGTTAAAAACTTGATCATGGTTACAGATATGTTTTCAAATTAAATACTTACTTTATAAAAATGCTGTGTAGTGATAACTATTGTGATATATTTTAAATGATTAATTGAATATATATTTTGTATAAAACTACACTATATCCACTACAGTAAGGCACACTATATAAGATGTGTGGATATTGATTTTGCGAATAAGTGCTAGAAATAAACACAATGTATGTTCAGTATTAGCAAATAGTATTATACCTGTAATCAAATATAAATGAGATTTGAGTATAGTGAATGGAACTCCTTGAACTACTAGTTGGGATTTGGGAAAATGTTAATGAATAATTTTGTGGTATAATAAAGTTTTACCGTCTGTTACACTAATATTAAGCATTCATTCCTATATATTGCCATTTAATTTAATCATAATCTCTGCAAACTTCCTAGGTATCTTTACAATCTTTACAAAGAAGATCATATACATAAAAGTATCTTTAATTTAAAATATTAAATTATTGTAGCATTGCATAATGCATGAGGTACATACAATTAGCCTCTTTAATTTATTTAATAGTATGCGCACAACAGTTTAGCTTTCGAAAAAAACTATTGATCTAGCGATGAACTTTAAAGTGTACAATAAGATTGGCAAATGCCAAGAATGATTGGGAGATCTGTAGTAGACTTTAAAGTGTACAATAGGATTGGCAAATGCCAAGAAGGATTGGGGGCTCTAACGATGAGTGGCGAACTCAGATGATTCGAAAATCAAATGGAAACTACTGATCCTACAAGGTATTTAGAAAAATATTCTTTTTCTACAAATGCGATAATAATGTAGATCAACAAAAATAAATGAATACAATACTATTGGTTCAGTGGTTCCACTAGTCATTTCGGGAGCTTCAAGAATATGAATGTTGTTTAGTAAAAATCGTAGACGAGATAATGTATTAATTATTTGTAAACATTAAAATTACCATGTTTAATTGTCCAATTAGGGAAGTACATATTCCACTACATGGAAAAATCGTTAGCCAGAGCCACGATGACTATCATTGAATGGACTTTCCTAAACATTATCCACTACTTTAAGAAACCGCATGAAGGTTTCCTGTATCAATATTTGGACAACTTTCTTCTCAGATGACCAAGGATTTCCTTTTTGCTTTTTATTTTTTTATTCTGATTTGGAATCAAGTATCTTTTCCAAGCTATGGAAAAACCGCTTGCCAGAACACCCACCACGGGTCCATTTCAAATTGTGGGAATTTGTGACGCTTCTAAAGTTTCTTTTACGCATACAATGCACCGGTTACCGGTAAATAGACTTGCAAAATTCATACTGTAGTTACTTTAGTCACATTATCATAAGATGCAAGGTAAAATCTTTTTGGTAAGCAGATTGGGTAGTGCATTTTGAAATGAAATCATAATATTTTACATTTTACTGATTTAATGTTAGGCTGTGAACAAACTGAAAATGTGCATAAAGTTTCATTTGTAGTTGTATTACTAAATTATTGTGCTGAGCAAGCCCACGATGTATACTCCAATTATGGCTAAAATTGGTTAGAATGCATCTGTTTGACGCTAGCAGGGGATTGGTGGGAGTCAGCTAATACGACTTCAAACTTGTCAAGACTGAAAACTTCCAGTTATAGTAACAGCAATCCTAATTGTATGCATTCCTACTGTGTATAAAATATGTATGCACCAGCTAACAATAACAAAATTACCAATTTCATTGTACAAAAATTATTGTAAACCAACTAAATGGACGTATTTTTATAATCCTAACTACGATTATTCCGTGATCCCTAAACTCTCATGTATTACATAAAAAAGGCACCCATAGTAGTCGTCACAATTATTATAAAAGATGTCGAACTGGAAAAGATTTAAATTGATTTAAATTTTGAGATTTGAGAGCATTACCGGTCCCGTATTTTTACACATGATCAATGTTCACATTCTCTTCAATTATACTATTCTAAAATGTCTAACTTACTACACGGTGCAATCCCTAACCACTGAACTTACTTCCTGTTATTAATTATATCAATCATAATAGTTTGTAAACATAAATATATTTTCATGTGTTTAAGTTAGTATTAAATAAGGTTTGAAATGAAATTATTTAGCATGCAAAATCATATTAGAAAGTCTACCAAAATAGAACCCATCGAAAAAAATGGGAAATCATATGTACAGTTTTAAAAAGGCTACATCTAATGGCTTTATTACGCAATATCAAACACTGTGACTATTTTTAGTCTACATATTTATACCACCTCTTCACATAGTTATTCAAATGTATTTACTATAATCAGAAATAATTGTTGACTACGTTAGATTTATGAACAGTTGAGAATAAACACGTCAAATGTCTATTTAAAAGGTAAACTAAGTTTAGATTAACAATTTACAAATGTGTACATCAAATCAATTCGCCGTATTTACTTTACTCCTTCTTCTGTGAAATAACAGTATACTGGATCTGAACTTTTGTAGACAACCATGAATCAACAAAGATTGTATAGTATAGTAGAATAGCTGTTGGCTTATATATAATTTAGAACACTAAAGGGACTGTTTGACTAACTAGCTCTTATTATATATCTGGGCTAACGCAACAAAACTCGAACAGAAAATTTCCTCTCTTAAATTGCTTAAATGTTAAAAATCTAGGATTACTACTATAAATATGTTTCAAATGACATTACTTTTCAATTAAATGACTTTAATTTGAAAGATAGAGGGTTTATAGCCATCGGGTCCCGTTTCTCATCCTCATTGTCCTCCTCTAAATTCGACTTCATCTTCTTGACAAACTTTTTTCCAGTTTTATAGAGAGGGCCCGGAAACTGTGGTTCGTCTGACAAAGCTAGTCTTAGACGGTTTCCATGTAGTGCCTGGTCGAAATTGTATACGTTTTTCCTCCTGGGACGATGAGACTACCGATTTTAGAAACCTGCAAAGCAGAATACAATATTTTTAAGTATGCAGCCTGTGATTAATCATGTTTTTCTATCTCGAAACAATATGCCATAAACTTACTCTTGGGAAGCGCTTTGTTCGCAGCGAAAATTAAATCCAATCGCTTTAGAAAGGACATCGTTTGCAGCTTTTCTAACATTGAAATCGGCATTTGCGTTTATCCTTTCAGTTATGTAGTGGTCCAAAGACCTATTCAGTAATAGGCTAAGATGTTGCTCAATGGCCTTTCTTCGTACCACCCATTCTTCTGCAATACAAATAAATATTAAAAGACTTTGATTTTTAGCTCTAGTGTTGTCACTACTGTGGCACATTTCATGGTAATATTGTCAAAAAAAATTTACCTTGGGTATCAATGGCCGCGTTGGCACGTTCGATTTCGAAAGATTACTATCTATCTACCAAAAAGCTCTAACTGTAACTGCAATTTTAAAAAGTTAAAAAGTACTATGTCAAATGTCACAAAAGGAATATGTAAAGTTGTATCTAAAGGAACAACGTAAGCAAAGACTATTTCAAAAACTCAATTTATCTGCCACTTGTAATAGTAATCAGGAAATCTCAAAAGGTATTTACAATACAATCTATTGCTTATATTATTTTCTTCATATTGAATTTCGATACCCAAAAAATCTCAAGCACAATTTCTTCGTACGGATCTGTGTCATTCATAGTAAAGTAATGAGAAAAGAAAAGCAAGCCACCAAAAAATATGCACCTTGCAATATGTTGCTATTCTTCCGTATAACGTCTACAGCATATATTCCTTTGCATGGGTATTGTAGCGAGGGATTTAATCTATTTAACTTCATCAAATGTCTCAAATCAAATCATTTCAATATGGAGAAATATTTCGTAGAAATACATATAGACGACAAGAATAGTTTAGAGATTCACACAGTCCCTTGGGGTTTCTACCAAAGATTTACAATTTACAAGTTTGACTTTGACAGGATGTGCTCGTATGTAAATCGTTTGCAAAACATTTTTCGTTGTGCACTACATTTAAATAAACGTAAATCAAAGATCCTTTAAATGCATTTTATACAATATTTATTGGTGTACCCAATTCCGTAAAATAATTTTGGCCAAATTGATGAATATTCCAAAGATTGAAAATAATAGGTTAGTTATAAAGTTGTAGCACAAATACATTTATCGGTAAACGGCGCGGGCAGAATTAATCACATTAGCTCAAGCATGAAGAGATAATGTTTTGTTTTTTTATGATATTTCTAATACTGTTATACATCCAATTTTATTTGCATCTCCTTGCTGTCGATACCAAATAGGGTTCCCATTCCATTGGTACATCACCCAATCCACTGCACTGCTGCATTCCCCAACAAGCATTCCCAATCCAATTGATTAGTACATAATCCAATCAACATCATATGCATTTTCATAGCAAATGCCCAATCTATTGGTACACCTCCCAATTCACTGGTACATTTTCCCACCATATATTACACCCAACAATTTATTGCTACACTTGAATGAAATATATGAATCTAACTGCGAAGAAGAATCCATTTCTAATACGTCAACGGAAAAGCGAGTAACAGCTTGGATGGCTAAATCTTGGTGCGATAGGCAACTGTAAATATTTAATGCAATTTTATGTTCCGTGACCGACTGTTCCGTCCTAAAATGTAGATATTGATATCAAAGCATACAAATTAGAGAGTAATTTAAAAATATAGTAGCAAGCAATAAAAATGAAAGTATAGGATTGTCCAGATATTATGAGATAGAAAGTTGTTGCAATATTATACTGGATATACGTAATACAATGTTGAACGCCATCGAAATGTGTCAACTGTTAAAAATATTGCAAGAATTGAAAAAGGGGAAAAATGTAAATTGTACCCACTTGGCCCACAACGCCCATTTAATTTTGGTTCATTTGCTATGCAAGCTACGTACTATTTGCATGTTTTAACCACATATAATTCTAAAAGTGATATAAAAATTCTCCTGTCCTGTATGGGATAACAGTATGCTTCATATTTGAATTTATTACGTCAGCACCGACATCCACTTGCCACATGTTTCTATTTAGAAAATAATTGTACTTGGTCACCGCTGGGGTGCAGGCATTTTGGTACAATTTTATATTTCATGATACTTTTGTCCCGTAGAAAATCATTGTCACTAGATTGCGAATCTACAAATGTTATTGCGTATTTTACATATATGAACACATAATATTTCGTGCATTTATGCATCCAATGACAAACTGTTAATTAAACATGTATTTTAGTATAAACTATCTAATGCATGAATGGTACTTTAATACTGTACTGCCTGGTACTCATTTCTGTGTACCTTTGCGGGTTCATTATTTACATAGGGAGTGTAGGTCAGCGTTTGCGATTATTTTCATTTGCTCCACGCCAGCTACTATTTTATTTTTGTATACTACATAATATACAATGTTTAGCTCTGCATGTCTCAAATCCTACGATTCAAGAACTCACGAGGGATTTGTAGTGTAGCCTACTGCGCATGCACCAATTAGTTGTTTGCGCGCATTTAAATTCTATTATAATTGTCGTTTGTATAGTTGAAGTTCAATTAAAGTCGACGTTTTCGTTGTTTTTCGGTTATCGAACTTTTTGTTTGGTTGCACAACGGTGCAACTTTAGGGAGTGGACCAACTAAAAGGTAAGCTAAAATATCTTAGAAATGTTTTATTATAAAATATTGTAGTATTCAACTTTAAACAAATTAAAAATAATTTAATTATAAGCACTGATGTTGTAAAACTTTTAACTTTCGACAGGTAAAGAAAGTGTCATTGATACTTATTGTCAAAAAGGTTTGACTGCTGCCAGTTCCTCTATGGAAGAACTCAAAGCCACAAAAGTAAGTTGCACCGTTGTATTATTATGTAGTAGTAATTTAGCGGTGAAACGAATATTGTGGCAATTCCGTAATAGGAGTTGAAGGAACCCGATACAGATCTTGTTTAGGCAGGAATTTCGAGTGTCATCCTCCCCTTGTTATCACAAAGTCCATATTAAAAATATAGAAAAAATATCATCCAACAATTTGTTTCATTTTTAGGAGACGCCAGGAGTAAGTGGAATGCGATTCGCGAGATATGATACCACTGATGGATTTGTTAGTGGAAAGTTGTCATTTGACAATGAACCAACGGCTCCCGAATACTGTTCTGATGCACCCACCTTGGTGGTAAGTAATTATTTTGTAATATAGTTAGTCAGCCAATCCATTTATTGGGGTTCCCAATCTCATTGTCCATTGCAGTGTATTTTATATGGCGAAAGTAATTTATGATTATCTCCAATATTACAGGAGCCCTATTTAAAGAAAGTTCAGACAATTAATCTGTGTATTCCTCCATTTAAAATTGGACAAAAGGTCGAAAAGGTTAAAATCAGTGGGTCTCCTCATGATACGGATGGAAATATTTCCCCCAACATTATTTTCGATAAAGTAAGTTAAATATGAAGTTGATAATGCTTGTATTTTGGCATAAGAATCGCAAAGAATTCGCGTAGAGTACCAGAGTATATGTGGTTAAGCATATGAACATTGCTATCTGATTCAATAATTAATGGGAAAGTTTTTACTAGTAGATAAAGATGCTCAGTTAAATAGTTTATAATTACTGTCTAAAAAACCCTTTTCGATGAACTTGTAAAGATTTATTAATTCATGATTGGTAGATTTAGCAACGTTAGCATTTTATTAAATTATTAACTTGCGTAGTAATATATAACTGGTCATTATTACCTACATCATTAAAACTAATTTATAAATAGTTTATGCTTTTCTCAACTTTTAAGAGGCAATGAGGAAAAGAAGTACTAGGAATTGTGTGTTATAATGCGACACTGATTTTTTGAAATTTTTTTAAAATTTTTTGCTTAGTTGGGTGTGGCGAAAATATCAGACTGCAGTATGGATCAGCAGTTTCTTTCAATCGGTGGTAAGCAAAAATACATTAAAAGTACTATACATTATTAACCATTGCAAAATAGCGTTAGAGCACACACCGAGAAAATACTACCTCCATGGGAAACTATTATTTTTTATAGACAAAGCTGATTATCGCGTCGTACATATTCAGACAGGTGGGACGGCCATAGAAAATGATCGGGAAACTCCTGAGGTACAATTGCATTCATCTTTTTCACATAGATTATGTATCATCCGCTATACGAACATGCTAATATTGTATGCTGTTTTGTAGGTCATAGCAAGTGTAGAAGAGACACCCACGACTATAAAATGGGGACCACGGCCCAAATGGCCCGAATTGCGTAAGTGGCCTCGAAAATAGAATTATGTTTACTACATTTAATAGATTCTGCTTTATTATTTATGCATAGTGTTTATGCTTTAGATTTCCTATGTGAACCACGAGAGATTGAAATTGTTGCACCCAAGGACGGAGAATGCCACCCTCCTTATGAGCCTACTGTCGAAAGGCCGGGAAGAAAAACAAATCAATTGCGATTCCTTCAAAGGGCAGTTAACAATTTACTTAGAATGGACAAGGCGATACTGTTTAGTCGACCCGTTAACATCCGCAAGAGGAAAATTCCTGTATGTCAAATATTTTATATTTTAGATATGAAGTTACATGTACATATTTTACGATTTGTGATGAGTTGTTAATGGATCGGGTTTATGTATGGAAGAGTTTGAAATCAAAGTTCATATAGACAATTGCTCACAACTCCAATAGGATTAACCGATATTTAATTATTTCCCTAATTTAAACAACTACTTCAAAATGCTTGATTATTTTTACATTCGTGTACCACGTAGGACAGATGATGTAATAGCCTAAACGGGAGATATTTACTATATATTATGAAATTTTTTAAAAGGTCCTTTGTTATGAGATTAAATAGTCATTCATTTTATCCGCATTTACAATGGTTTATTTTGAAATATTTTTGCAGGATTATTTCAATTATATAAAGCATCCAATGGACCTCCGAACTATACAATTGAGATTAAAAAACATCCATTACTGCAGCGGTTCAGAGTGTATTCGGGATCTACAACTGACAGTTCAAAACTGTGTAGATTATTGTAAATTAGCAGGAGATACAATTGTGTACCCCATGGCTGTTGAGCTTGAAGAGGAAATCCTGAAGAAATTGAACGATATCCCGGTCGTAGAGAGAATAGAAGATTTCAGAGTAGGTAGTTCTAAAAAGGGAAATGGAAAATCAGGTGAAACGCCAGAGGAAACAGAGATCCTAACCCAAATCGCAAACAAGGAACCTGTAAGTACATATTTCCTTTAGTTCCTGTTGTATGTAGTTACTCGTAATTAAATAAATATTTTAAATCTTCCTCATGTTGTAACTCTTATGTCATGCTAATTCAATATTCATAACACGGACAGTAAATAAGTATAGACAGAGAACGAATGTAAATGGGAAAAATGTTTATCATTGTAACACAGTTTATGCAAAGGTTATATACTTATAGGGTCAAGGCAAAATCAGTGCGTGTTTAGCAAAGATATTATATGTTTGTGTGAATTACCTGCCTTTCCTCTTCTACAGACTTTACTTAATGAAGTCTGATAAATAATGAATGTACATCTGAATATTGTCCTTATCAATAGGTGGCTGTGGAATGTGTCCAAAACAATGTGACAACTGAAAAGGTCGACAATATAAAAGAAACAGACATTAAAATTGAGTGTATCCGTGTTGACTCAACACGGTCCTTTATTAAAAAACAGCAGAGTCACTTATACAATGTGCCGCAAAGGGACAGGGAAAAGAGAAGAAAAGTAAAGCTAGTTTTTTTGCAAATCTTGATAATTCGTCAAATCATTACGATAATGTACTCTTGTTATTTACAAACATTTAATTCCTTGATAGGATACGAAAGGTCGTCTCACAATGCGTTCAAACATAAAGGAGTTCACGATGATAAAGATAACAGGAGTCCTGTGGCATATTTCCCTTAGCTGGTTGGAAATCCTAAGATTGTGTGATGTAAGCAAATGCAAGCATTGCAATTACTGTGAAAAAATATTCCACCACTAATAATCAAAAAATTGCAGATCAATGTTGACCAGACGCATCTTTTCGTGCGAGGGCCAGGAGGATGGAACTCTTTCATAACCGAAGTGGTATGTGCATCCAGGCAAATGTACAATACGCTTTTGGTTACTTGATTAATCTTTATAATTTCTAGGTCGGCGACTACTCCAGAAGGACAGTGAACACAACGCTGGATGTCCTCATTTTCTATAGTGATCCCACGTCTACTAGTGAAGCACTTGGGGGATCGTTGCCCAAACGTATTGACAAGTATGACGAAGAAATATATGAGGTGCCTTTGAGAATGATCCCTCGGCCTACAATTTTTAATGTATTCTTCCCACGTGATTCTTTTGAAAGCTAAAACAAGGAAACTTTTAGTATTAAAATAAAATGTTCAATTTTCTAGGAACCCCTTGCAGAATCTTCTGATGGGTGGTGCACTTTCCCAGATTACGATTTCAATGAAAGTTTAAATACGAAAAGAAAGTCTGATGAAACCATCTGTGAGGAGGTGCCAGTGAGAGCAACCAACAATGGGGTATTTTTGTAGTTTTCTAATCCAGCCAATCAGTGTATATATGTTCCCAATCCGTTAGTAGTATTTTTGTGTCAATGTATTCACAATCGCATATCATTGTTCCCAATCCTATGTTTTAGATCGTACCTTGTTCCAATGTACTGCCTATATAATGTACGATGATCCAAATTAGCATAATTTATATTTATAATCCTTATCTGAATAATTACAGGATTGTTACACGTCTACTCTTGGAGCTTCATCAGTGGAAAGCACAAATGTTATAGAGGAAAATGTTCCTGACACTGCAGTAGGTAGCGTCTCCTACTCGGACGCTAATGATCCCTCATATCCTGTCAATGAAAGTTTAAATATGAAAAGAAAGTTTGATGAAACCATCTGTGAGGAGGTGCCAGTGAGAGGAGCCAAAAATGAGGTATTTTTGTAGTTTTCTAATCCAGCCAATCAATGTATATATGTTCCCAATCCGTTTGTATGTATGCCTTCCCATGTATTTTTGTGTCAATGTATTCACAATCGCATATCATTGTTCCCAATCCTATGTCATACCTTGGTAATTTTATGTGGATTATGCCAAATGATCGGACCATAAAGAACAGAAACATGTGTGTTCAAATAAACCAACGACAAGCCAAATTAGCATAAATGATTTACTAATTTACAATCTATTGCAGGGTTGTAAAGCGTCTATGGGAGGAGGTCCAGTTGAAAGTGAAATCTGTCTGGAACCAAATAATCTGGAGCCTGGCGGGTGTAGCGTCTCCAACTTGAGTTTGACCTCAACTCCAGTTTTTGACAAAGTAATCTTAGTTTATCATTATTATAATTCCATTCTACTGCGTAATATTAGCAAATGTACCATTCAATGTTTTTATATAGAGAGATGTTGACGATGTGATAGAGTGTACCGCCGTGCAGCCAGTTTCAGTAAATGATGAGATGGAGGACGGAAGTGCATATTATGAGCAAGAAACTTTAGACGAAAGTCCTCTGCAAAACGTACATAAAAATTCGATTTATGTTTTGTCCAAATTATGTAATTTCAATACACTGATGTTTCTGTAATTGTTTTTATTTCTATTAGTCTCTAGCTAATGGGCCAGTCTCTCCTGTCATAGAATCCGCTCACCACTGTGGGGATGAAGAACGCGATCGTTCTCCACCCCGTGACGTGCCTGCGGATGAGATTCCTCCAGTGTCCTTGGTATGTTATACTTTTGTAACGACATAACCTCACTAGAGAATATTTATTTGTGTATATTGTGCTTTGTATTTATGTAGTCAGAACATGGCAATAATTCTAACGACATTGATCCAATTTTCAATATTCCTGAAGACCCAGATGGAACTAGAAGATATCAATGCAAATATTGCCGTAAGTCACATTTTGTGTTTATATATTTGCACTTAATTTGTATCAATAAAGTATGCGTAAATTTTTTATTAATTTTTAGCCAAATTTTTTGCAAATTCAAAATTGCGGGGATTTTGTGAAGTTAGTTGCAGAAGTAAATTCAAGTTGTTTCGGTGCCCGAATTGCACATCTTCTTTTAAATACCTGAGTAACTTACAAAGGCACGGAAAGATCAGTTTGTGCCAAAGGAGAATGGCACTCTTGGAAAACCCATTTAAGATAGGCGACCACAAAATAAAGCAAATTATTGGATTTAAGTTGGAAAATGGACGCACCCCCCTGTATCAAGTTGAGATTGAGGGAGAAGAACAGTAAGTGGTTTTCCAATATTTTTTACTATTTCATATAATATACATAATGTGTAGAACTTGATAAAATTTTTAATTTCTACAGACTAGAAGATCAATGGTTTGAAGAAAATGACTTGGCGACCTGCAAACCGTTAATTGATACTTTTATGAAGAAATTCTTGTGTCCCCAACCAAGCAGGAAACGGCGTCGTCAATAGATTGTGTATTGTAGCTGACATATTATTGACAAAGCAACTAACTACATATTTTAGCTACATGGTTTTTAGTGTTTAGTTGAACGAATCATGAATTAAGTAAAAAAACATATGATTACAGGTATATTTTGCAATTAAATATTTGCTTTGTAAAAATGTTATTATGATGAATTTTATATTATGAATTGACTACATATAGTACTAGAAAACGTAAAACTATTGTACTAAGTAGTAATAGTTAACTATTTTGTTCTAAACTGTGACTATGCTGCTACTTGGAAAATATACCTTGCAATAAGACATTTTACTGTACGTGTGGATGTTGATTTTGTACAAAAGTGCTGGAAATAAACACAAGTGGCAATTTACTTAATAGAGTTTGATGTAATGTTTAGCATTGAGATAATAATCCGTCCAATTGTAATCAATTATTTCAATTTATAAGTTGTCTTGTCAGCAAGTAGTATTATACCTGTAAACAAATTAGAATTAAGATGTGAATATATTGAATAGAATTCCCCGAACTATTAGTTCTAATACTAATGAATAATGTTGTGTTATAATAAACATTCTGTTGCAGTATTTATTGGTTTCTTTAATTTGAAATATTAAATTACCTTACATACAATTACCATCATCACTTCATTTACTAGTAGTATTTATCTCCTTAAAAGACGCGTCAATGTAGATCTGTATGGAGAAGGGTATTTGTCAATTGATGACATGAGGGTTCTTGCATCCATAACATCTTGGTTTGCAGTGCCAACACTTTTTACTATTCATAGGTTCTATTTCATATAACATAATAATTAATTACAATAGTTCAATATTTATTTTAAAGAGATTACCGAGTTGCATTACCGGGCTTCTCCATTAGGTCTGTTCTTTGCTACAGGAGCCTAAACAAATAAACCGGTGCAAACGGATGTCCTCATGTATCGTCGTAACCACAAAATTATTAAATGTTTCTTCAAACTACCGGGTTTAGTGATGGAAATTGTTTAAATGTCATATTAGTCATTTAGTACTAAATTCCCACTAAATCTCACATTTCCCCTCGTTTGGGGGTAAATTGAAATTCATATTTGAATTCTTTACATCAACCCCTTTAAAACGATGTGACACTTGCCAATGTTTCTATTTAAAAAATAAGTGGGCGTGGCAATAACTCCATGGGGGTGTGGCCGATTTGGCTCAAAAACATCTCGGTTGTTACTTTTTACCTCCTCTTTCGAATTATTTAAACAGAATTGAAAACAGTTGACGCGTTCGAAAGTTAGAGTGTGGACACACACACATCCTAACAGACAGCATTTCTCTTCTGATAATGTATCTGTAAGTAAAGAATTTATCCGTACAATTTAGAATTGATCTGATATGAACATATAATTTTGGGGCTGAGGACCAATTTATATGTAGAAATACTTAACGTTGTAATTTATTGCTTTAGCTAATGTTTAATAAATCACAATATTTAACAATTGTGCCACATGTCTGCTAATGATTTCACGGTCGGAACGGCATTTAACATGTGCACATTTACAGTTCATAACTTCTAGCTATTCTGCGTTAACAAATTAAATTATTTGCCATTTGAAAATTTGTTACCTCTATTAAATAAAGTACAATTGCAAATTGGAACCGATTTGTAGGGTTTGGAAGTGCAGTGATAGATTGGTCATTGTAATTAGGATACATGTTAGACGTTAAGGTTGGATTTGTAGTGGTAGAATAGGAGCTACAATGATGGAATGGGAAACCTAGCTAAAGGATTGTGAAATCAATTGGTAGAATAGGAGCTACAATGATGGAATGGGAGTCTAAACGGAATGGGAAACCCAGCTGAGGGATTGGGAAATCAAATGATAATTTAGAAACTACAATGATGAATGGGAAACCCAACTGAGGGATTGGGAAATCAAATGGTAGTTCAGAAACTGCAATGATGAATGGGAAACCCAGCTGAGGGATTGGGAAATCAATTGGTAGTTCAGAAACTACAATGATGGAATGGGAAACCCAGCTGAGGGATTGGGAAATCAAATGGTAGTTCAGAAACTACAATGATGGAATGGGAGTCTAGATGGAATGAGAAACCCAGCTGAGGGATTGGGAAATCATTAGTTAGCATTTATACTAATAATTTGCTATTGCTGTCGCTTCAGTTTGGTGTAGCCTCTGTAAATGAGCGTAAATTCCATATATATTCTGTATGCGGGTAGAGTCGGACAGACTTCTGCAGTCTGGTTAATTATGCATACGGGTAATTGGAGAATGGCTACGAAAATGTATGTTATTGAAGCATGTGATCCATTACTATATAATGTTTGGGTAAAGTGGATGCAGATATTTAGGTGTGGTCCTCCTAGAACAAACCCCTTGATAGATACGTTAACCTTGGAATCATATAGTCACTACCAAACATCAGCTGGTTAAACAGATTTACCCAAGTTTATAATGTCATCGTGGTTATATCGTAGCATTCAGATTTTTAGAACAAGCTTAAAAATGTTAATAAAGCTGTTTGTTATTGTAGCAATCTTGAAATATTTTGCTTATTTTAATCATCTAGCTTGCTATAATACGCATCGAAGAGTATGCAACTAAGAACTAAATCCCTTTGAGCGTAGACACCGTACATGAAGCAATTTAATGCGAAAGAAGGTCCCCATGTTCTTCATATTCGTAGAAAACTATTGATCCACCTCTTGAATTATTCTCAGTTGACCTAACTGGCTTGTTGCTAATAGCCTATAACTCATTAACTAGTACATAACACATTCATTTTAAAATTAGATTCTTCCCAATACTCATAATCAGCATTCGTATATCATATATTTTATATGTATATATAACCAGATACATAAAAAGTAAAATCATATTATAAGTTACACGAGTATTACATTTATCATAAGTTGTACATTTATTAGTAGGAATTCTTAGCAGGAGTACCACATTAATATGTAGTTCGTTTATCATATGGTGATGATGTAAAGTGGTATTTGGAATACAATAAAATGGGTGGTGGGATTTCTATAAGAGAGTACTAACAGTCCGTACTGTTGTAGATATGTTAGGTACATTAATATAGCTTTGCTTACATAGAACGCTCACACGAAACGCTTA
>JAQFYC010000601.1:0-51616 GCA_034694165.1 Tomocerus mixtus
TTCACAAGATAGACCTAATGTATGAAGAGTACACGTATCAGTGCCGTATTTACATCAGCATTCGAGAAATTCTCTGTCTCTCGATTCACTATGTATTTGTTGTGTATTGACTGGAGTACAGTAGTAGAGAACTATTTACTTTCATGTATAACACGAATTTACAAAGTGAAGCCGAACAAAGTCGAAAGGCAATATATTATGGTGGGTGTGCTCTACTATGCATAAAATAGTATATATATTAAGAAGTATACATACCAGTGTGTATAGAATCTAGAATGTATGTATGCTATTGTATAGAAAGATACTTATGTAAGTATAAGCACTTTACATTGGTAATATTAGCTTCTCGTGTCGTTTCTATCGTAAATATATATCCTATGAACTACAAATACTTACATGTATTGGTTTTCTTGAAGATGTCTGTGTTATTAGTTTTACGGGTAAATAGAAAGCTACTTGTTTCTACTTGCTCCCCGTTGGCAACTTACATTAGCTATTGAATGTAGGAGAACTTCAGAGGCTAGGCTAGCAATCTCCTATTATGTTAGGAAGGTAGTAACTTATGTATGTATAGGTATTTTATATTTGTAGCTACTATTATTATGTGTTATCTGTTCTGTGTGATGTAGTGCATGTATTTCTATTTGTAGTGTATGGTAGGGTAAAGGTACCTAAATATGATACTTACTTTACTACCTTCTACAGATCCCGGGATGGTTGTGTTGTGTATGTATGGTAGTGTATGTATTACATTTAAAATCAAGTGCTCAATGTATTTTGAGTGGATAGATGAATTGTACATAGTAAAATAGTGTTACTTATTTTTTGTCTAGTTTTATAGGAAATAGATAGATAGTTTTCTTTAAAGAAAACGTTATGTAAGTCGTATCACATCGTCCTAGTCCTGACTTGGCTTGAGATCCCAGACCAGGACCAGAACCAGAGCCATAGGATAGAGCCAGGAAGACATGCCTTGCCAACATCCCAGAAAGAAATCTGCAATGCAGTGAGAAAATTTTCACTTGCCGACTTTCCTCAATTTCTCTCGTTTCTCATGCATTTGTGTGTTCCTCCGGTGGACGTGTTGAGCATTCTAATCAAGCTCAGTCAACTGAGCTCAAGTCAACTACCATGTACGGAGTAATATGCTAAGAGTACATGTAACGACGTATATCCGGAGGTAGAGTGGAAACCAAACCTTATCATGCTTAAAGGAAGGCGAGAAATATCTTAGGAAACGAGATAGAAGATAGCAAACACACACAACCGACACAACCATCTGTATAGACTCAAGTCAAAAAAAGAAAAGTAGAGTCAAGAGAATACATAGTAAACCAACTTACGCTGTAATACATAGTAATAGTAATAGTAATGCATTCGATACGTTTACTCTATATTTATCCGAAAAATATGTACATACAGTACATACATCTAAAGAGGTAAGATATCTATTTAGGTACCTATCTGTACATTTAGTTTATAAGGTAGGTATCCAATGTATTGTGAATGGAGCGAGCCAAAGAATATGTTTTTCTTTAGGCACCTATAGGTACATACTGATAGAACCTACATGCAAGGCAAGGGTGTGTGTAGGTTCTACTCTACTTATGCTTGTAAGTAGGCTGTACGGTGCAACGAGTTAGAGTGAGTGTAGTGTGTCTGCCTGTCTGTCTCTATGTATTTGCACAAAGTAAAGAGGAGACAGCCACTTGAAAAACGGATGATCTCATTTCACGTAAAAAACACATTCTTGTTTTCTCAATTGGCTTTTCAAACGGAGTTCCACTTTTTCTACAGTCGAAGTTAAGTCAAGTCAACTCAACTCAAATTCTGTTTCACGAACGCAACTTTCTCCGCTTCTAAATTCGGATGGGACAATACTAAACAGGAAAGCAATGGGACACAATTCCAATTCTCTGTTTGTAACAGACTTCCGAAGGAACACAGTACAGTACACAACAGGACAGACCTGTTTGGAAAATTCGACATCTTAATGCATACAGTGTAACTAATACATACAACTACAACATTGCTCACTTGGCCTAACCCTAGCCTGACTTGACTTGACTTAAATTCACTTCCTTCCCTACATACAAACGTAGTTCAGTAGTAAATAACATAGCTGTTAGAAAAGGGAAGTGAATTAAGCATCCCTATGTAGTATATAGGTTTGTATGTTTAATGTTTATAGGGATGCTTAGTAGATTCCTTACTTATTGCTACTAAGATTATAGTTTGGGTTTCAAGGATCTTCTCTATTAAATGGCAACTCGTCACATCAGATAGAAGAAAGGCAGTTAGGAAGATCCTACGTTCTTACATATTTGCATTATCGAATTACAGTATGCATTCCCTATTATAGAAGTCAAGTCACAAAAGTCGGGTAGGAATACTTTCCTTAGATACTTTACTTTACTACTGCAATGCAAGGATATGGTCAATAAAAATAATAGGATATTTAATTTCTACCCTCGTACCGATTTTCATTATGTTCATAGTACATTATATTACATACAGTATATAAGATATGGCATTTCCCGACATACCCATCGCCATCCTACGCCTTATTCTTATCCTTTGTTAAGTAAGAGTAGAAAACAGTTGATTATTTCAATATATAGATAACATAGAGAAGGAAGAGGGCCCAATTATTTCGATGATGTAATTCTAAAGGAGATTAAATTCGTCGTTTACATTCAAAATGCAATTCGGGTATGCAACGAGAGTAATCATCAGTAATACATACAAAAGTATCTTTGTAGTCATATAATGTGCGCAAAATTCGGGTAGTTTCAAAGAAGTAATACCACCTCCTCTGTATCTTTTGTGTGTTTGTTGTAATACTGTAATCGATGACAATAAATACATAGCAATTATTTATTAATTATGTATTTAATCTTTACGCCGGATATTTTTAAATGAAAGATTTTATTATGTTTATATTGCAATTGCAGATTCCATCATTTCAATTAATTCTAAAATTCTATGAAACGATTTCTTTTCAGGTAAACCTTTGCCAGCAATCACATGGTACCGAAATGGTGTGATGGTGGATTCCAGTTTTGAAATAGTTGGAAACAATTTTGCAACAAATGAACTGAACATCTTTAACTTGGGACGAGATCACAGTACGGACTTATTTGCTTGTCAAGCGTCAAATAACAACGAGACAAAACTGGAACATTTGGTGAATCTTGATGTTTATCGTAAGTAAAAGTATATTCTAACTCACAGGTACATAATATATCAAAGTTTCATAGATTATAGATTCTCTCCTACTATTTAAGTCTTATTTAGGTCATAGTTTTCATATATCGCAAATTCTAAAGGTAGTATTTATGCAGAATTGTAAATAATTAGTTTGCGTATCACATAGGAGAATGCTGCAGACATCAAACTGATTGTAAAATAAACATGTATACACCTAACTATATAGTAGTAGGTACTATTGTATGAAAAGAGGAAGAAGATGCCACTCCTCCATACAACAACGGAGAAGAGAGTAAAAGTAAACATATTGGTAGACTTCACTAGGAAAACATCTCCTGTAGAATCTGGTGATCAGTTCGGATTCTTTATGTATTTTGTGGTAAAATGCCATTAGTTATGTTGGTGACGTGAGCGTCCCGTTTCTTTGGAAATGTTTTGCCAGAGGTATCAATTCAGTGTCTCGTGGCATATCTTAGAAGTTGCGTTTGTGTTTGTTGTGCATAGATTTTTCACTGCTCAGATATGAGAGGAGAATTACAATTGGATAGGTTGGATTGTAGTAGTGTACTGTACTGTAGTGTAGACTGTAGACTGTAGACACAAGTAAATTTGCATGTACACAGACATAATCATTAGAGGAAAACTTTTGGTTGCTTATCTTTGGAAGTCTAATAAAATAGAGGAAAGAAAAGAAAGGACGAATTCCGTATCCTTTTGCATGTAGTACATAGTACTATCTGTACACTATTAGTATTAGAGCAGTTCGCAAGCAAGGCAAGGGAAAAAGAAAAGCAAAAGCAAGCAAAAGATGAGCAAAACTAAGTTTAATCGATGGAGGCACTCGAGTTACTACAATCAGTCTGAATTTGATAGCACACACTAGTACAGGGCAAGGCCAGGCCAAGCCAAGCCAGGATAAGCAAAGGAAAGAAAGTATGTGAAGGAAATATCTTCTACTAAACGAAAAGCTAAGCTAACCTAGCCACATGGAAAGCTGAACTGTGGCTTGGCTTGGCTTGGCTTGCGAACTCGATTAACTATGTACTAAAGTAAAGTAAGGCTGGTTGTGATGCCATGTCATGTCGTAGTCACACTCTAATATCTTCTACAGTTCAGTTCAGCTCAGTTCAGCTCACTATACATACTCATACCTACATTACATTACATTACACTAGTGACTCTGATATTATGTTCATATATAATAGAAAGAGTAAGTATACCTTAAGGTAAAAGGTTCCTGCACAGCAGAGAGACTCCTGTACGCTATATTGAAATAGATTACCCTACTCCAGGCTCCAGTCATCCCAAACCAGACCAGAAGAGTCGACCATGCCATGCCATCCCATGCCACAACAGTAGAGCATCAGAGGAAAGCAGACCAAAGCAAAGGATGTAAATATGTAGGACAAGTCAAGCAGGAGGATGCAAAAGTATAGTCACGTATTCATATGTATGTAGTAAGGCAAAGTATAGAAAGTCTACTTATTTAAAGCTATAGATACTATGTAATGTACTAAGTAAGTAAAGTAAGGATAACCGGAGGTACATGCAGATACAGATAAGTGTAGGTATAGAAAGATAGAAGAAAGCATGTAAAGCCTTACATGACAGTACCTCTTCGTTCTTGTGCTCAGATTACATTAAAACTTTTCAGAGAAAGTTCAGTTGAGCTCAGGTTCCCTCAAGTTAGCGAGTTAAGTTAAGTATAGAATGAATGGTATATTTGTAGGTCTCGGGTTGACACAAACCTGATGTGAAAAATGAAAAATGCCATTTACATCCGACTTTCTCTGGAAACATCCTTCCTTTCAGCTCGAATTTACACACACATGAATTGAGGCACAAGTGGGAGCTGTGAGCATATTTATAATGCTCACCTAAAAGATTTGCATTCCCTCTCTCTTCTGTCTCTCACTCCATTTATACATAACAGTACATACATACAGCACTACGTATACCATTTTACTTTACTAAAAGATCCTATGGAAACTTTATAGACTTTATACGTATCTAATATCGTGTATCCACCTACACGCTCTATGTATTTAGACTCGCTGTACACACAAAGCACTTATTTTACATTCTTAGGTACCAACCAAAACCAACGTACTTAATACACTCCGCCTTCGTGGTATTTAGATTTGAATACAATTGTACACACTTGTATAATATTACCCCTTACGTAATTCTCCTATACATAATATAGATAAATAGTTATATGGTAGAGTATTCCCTTTGCTTTTGCTTATACTTCAATTTAGAATAGGTGAAAGGACTCTAGACTTGCCTGGTGCTGAAAAGCCCGCTTTCTCCATAATGGGTTTAGGTAGTTAAATAATATATACATACATAGTAGTAACATTTATATACATTCATACACGTATATGTATGAATTGTATGAAATGTTAGCGTAAGTAATGATGGTTTAGTATGTATGTACGTTTATAGATTCAAGTAAGTACCTAGTACCTACCTATTTCTAAGTAAAGTGCATATATTTTGTAAAAGTAAAGATATTGGTGTCCTGACTCGGTTGAATTGTAATATGCAATGTGTAAATAGATTGAAGGAAAGGGCAAAGTGTAACATAGTAACACTAACACCAGGAGTAAGTATTTATGTATGTATGTACAGATATGTTAGGAGAAAGAATGTAAGCACCGATATTTGTGAAGTACTAGCGGAGGAGGAAGGAGTAAAGTAACATAAGCTAAACCAAAGTCAGAAGGATGCCTTTTAAAATTGTGTAGAAAGATGCAATAGAAAATCCCAAGTGATAAAAAAGAAGAGAGGGAAAGTCTAGGGCAACTTAACTTGTTAGCATGGCAAGAGGAATAAAAGAGCAAAAATCAGCTCTGAATCAAGTTCTTCATCCGTCATCCTCTTGAGGCTTCTTTTTCATACTTTTCTTCTCTTATCCATGAGTCAAGTTCCGCCACCAAGGCAAATCCTCTCATCCCTCTTTTTGACTCCATTGTACACGAAATCGTAAGCTCTGTAGACGAGGAGACGTGAGGCGAAGGCAATCCAATGCAAGGGAACTCAGCTCAAGTCAACTCAAATCAAAACTTTAGTCACATTTAAAAACTCTACAATTTTACTTTGTACTTTGTAATACGATGAATCCAGGGGAGGCTTCTTGTTGTTATTTTATCGAAATGCAAACTTTCGCTCTGATAAAGTTATTGATGTGCTCCTTTCTCTGAACTCTAACTGTAAATACATTTACACTATACATACAAATGATATATAGCTTATGTTTCCCATTCCAGCTAACCAAAACGTCCCTCTGCTCTCTTCTGTACAAAAGTTTTGTAAATGATGTTATGTAACAAGCTACACTTTCACATTAGATTCACACAGAGGCAAATATACACATGTATGTCGTAGATACACAGTTATCGTCAAGCAAAAAGGCTACATAACATCACCATATCCTAAGTCCAATATAAGTCTACCGCTTTTGCTGGTTTAATTATATTTATTTCAGCCGTTCCATTTAATGTGTTATTAAAATAAAGGAAAATGACAATAAAATGCCTCTATTTTCCTCTGAAAGAATGATGTAAGAGTATTTTTGCTTGTATGACCCCATAATCTTGCTGATCTATGTGCCTGCTACATTCCTACTGTGCCCTTTGCCAAAATAAAAGCAAATACGCTTCCCCAGTATATTTTACGTTAGCGTGAGTAGTTCGCCTCGATTCTACATACATACAGCTGGTTTGCTTGGCTTGTCACTCTGTTCAACATGTTAAATTCGCTTGAGTTGTAGTTGAACTATGTCACAACTACAATACAACTACCATTTCACTCACTCAGTACTCAGAACAGAAACTAATGTACAAAGCTAAGTATTAATACATATGTTACTTACGTAGCTGTAGTTCTAGTTGTACATTCTACTATTTAAATGAATGAATACTGGAACAAACTCAAAATTAACTCACTCACAGAGAAGAGAGCTCTTCTTCCATTAGTACTTACTTACTTATAGTACTCCTAGGCTATAGCTAAACGGTTAACTATGTATTGTCTACCGACTAGGAAAATTAACATTACTGCTGTTAACAACCATCAGCATGTCCTTCGTAGAAAGTGTTAATGTCATTTGCATTACAACAACAAAACAACCAACCGCATGTACCCACTGATACATGCATACTTCTATACATCTTGTCTAGTTCTACTGTTTTTACTACTAATTGTAAAAGCAGAAACATTTGAATTATTTACATTGCTTTGTCATGTCAGCTTTTGTATTTTCTATCTATTTCTAACAGCGCAATTGTATTAGAATGGCAAACACAATTTAAGTCGTCTATAAAAATAGACAGTCATTATTATTTGTCTAGTTAAGTAGGTAAGTTATTCAATTGTGCTCCAAACATAATGATAACAAATCCCATACACTGAATATGCTAAATGCTAGATTAAATCCGAATTCCATTTTGCCATGGTTTTCAGTTATCTATAGAGTAATTAATATTTAAAAATATTTCAAAAAGTATTAAAATTTCATACATAGTGCATATCTGACAAAAATTGAATATTGCCATATAATATTGTGTGCTAATAGGCAATACTAATAAGAGTCCTGTACAATTTAGAATAAAAACGCAATTACAAATAAAGCAGTGAAATAAAGAGATGAATTAATGCATCGGTACAGAGATAGTGTGAAAATATGTGATTTTGTTATTGAATGATTTTCATTTTGGATTTGCAGTGGGAGTCAAACATATTGAGTTAGAAATTCCGGATCAAATGACTGCAGGGGCCCAGTACAACCTTGTATGCAAAACGGCGGGTGCCTATCCAACCGTCAAGATGGAATTCTGGAAAATGCAGAGGCGCATGGGACCCAAATATCAAATTGTAATCATATCTTACTTACTACAGACATATACCTACCTACTACCTACCTCTACATAACTGCACTATTATTACCTCTCTATGTAGTACTATTATGCAAAGATTCACTTTAGTCCCTTTTCTACTCTATATGTACTACCTAGAAACATATTTAATGTAAACGCAAACTAGGAATGTTTACTCATTTTATATTTACATATACTAGTAGTACAGAACAGTCAATTCCGTCAAAGCAAAGGCAACGAACGCAACTAACGCGTTGAGTGAATGCTGTTGGGAGATATGCAATCCTTGCCTTGCATTTCTCTAGCATTAGCATGGGATATTCAATTCTACTTTACTGTGCTGACTGACATCACATCCAAATAACTTGTGAAAGTGGTAGACGGTAAACTGAAACTGAGAAAGAAGAGTTCCTGGTTCAGCTCAAGTAGCTCAGTAGCTGTTTACACACAGAAGAAACTATAGTTTCCTTTGCCTTCACCTTGTCACATTATATGTATGCTAACTAGCAAGAAGGTAATAGTAAAGTGTGTAATGTACCTATGTCATTTGCACACACACACACACAGGAATAAAATCGCAGAGAAGTGCGTAGATGTTTTTCCTAGATATATTTATACTTTACCGTGGTTGTGCAAATATGTGTTTCTATGCGTGCAAGAATGTAAACACGCTTACATAACGTTAGATATTATGTAGATATCTATTGTTATAGTGTTAGTACATATATTTTCCCTAATACTAGTGATTCACATACATATTTGTATTTATTTAGTTACATGCATAGTAATACTTACTAAATAAGTATGTAAAAGATATGTTATACCTATATGTATATATGAGGAAACGTGTGTGAATGCTACTGTACTGCGAACATAAAATATTCTTGCATAGGTACAAGTTACATTACAGTACCTAACTTACAGTCGAATCATGCTGAATTCAACTCAAAGGAAAGTTACTGCTTAAACTACAAAGTAGAGACAGAGCAGTACACACACGACACGAACTTCTCAGCCCGTCTCCATAACAAACTTATCAGGAAACTTTTCCCATTTCAAACATTACCGTGTGTCACTATTGCATTGTGTGTGTATACGGAGGTGCCTAAGTAGATTTCTCTATGTATTGTAAGTATGTTAGTAAATATACTAATGGTAAGTACCGTTTTGGGTTGATACTGATGCAGTGCTCTGCTATGTATCTGCCTTTCTAGGCAAAGCATAAACATGTATACATAAAATAAGTAAGACACACACACTTAAAGGACGACGGAACTGAAAAGATCTAAATGTATTTATATGTAAGGAATGATATCAAATAAGGGTATATCGTTATAAAAACATTCCTCTAGGTACTACAATACATTAGACATTATGTATAGATACTTTGTAGCTACCATTTCTCCTAATATTTACTTTCACCTTACCATTTCATATCATAAGATGCTGTTATAAAAGTATGCTGAGAAGGATAATAATATGATAGTTATTTCATTTCATATGGATAGAGATAAGACACATGTAGATATTAAAGTCAAACGGATTGGACTCTATATAATATATATGGATAGGAGAATGGGTTGGAAACTCCATTTGAGAACACACACCCTGTGCACACACATACTTAGTTACTTCTGTGCGTTCAACCATAAGGCTACTAAGGAACAAGCAAAGGCAATTTTCTATAAAATGTTTGCACTTAACGAGAATCTTGTAGAGCTAACTGTACTACTATAATACATTATGTACTAGTACACCATTCCACTAGCATCTGCACTCTACATTCTGTCCCATCGACTGACTGAACTGACTATGAGTTTTTTATATGTAAACATATTAAGAGATTGTATACAGATGTGAGGAGGTGATGTGAGTGCAGTCAACACAACATATGTATGTACAGTACAAAGTACAGGTAGAATAGGTACCTACAAATACTATAGGCTCTAGACGTTAGTCTATAGTACCTATGTACTATTATGTCTTGTGTGTCATGTCATCATGTTCAGATATAGTTAGAGAATAAAGTTCACTTTACTTGACTTGACTTGGCTCAACTCAACTTGACTTTTTCTGAGCCTTCTTCTTTGACTCACATTCACATAAACTACTACCTAAGTAAGTAAGTGTTAAGGCAAAACGACAGAAAACCATACAGGCGTACGATTTTAGTTTTCAATATACATTTCTCTGTTATGTATGTGTATGTGTGTACATAGTACACAGAATGTACATACGTACTACGTATGAAGAACCCATTCCTTTTCTATTATTGAAGTCTTCATGTTTCATTCTGTCCCGGCTTGGCCTTGGTTACTACGAGAAGATTTCTCAAGAAATCTTCATCCATTTGGGAGCTATTGAAATTGAATGGTTTGGCCTTTACTAACACTTGCATCCCAGGTCCTAGAAATGCCAGTGTACTATAGTATGCTATACAGAGTATGGCCACACAGTCAAAGTCTCGATCAACACAAATCCTATTTTGGCTCTTTCTACATTTGCATAAAATATATTTATTCCTAACTAGTGGTTTCACTTCAACTGAGGCGAGGGAGAAATGGAACTTCTTGCTTGCTTGTTATACTTACTCTAGAGTTACATTTTACATTACCGACACCGACTGTAACTGTATGTCTGTCTGCTCGTGTTTTATAGCTTACCATTTATTTACCTACATGAATATGTATAGAGTGTAGAACGATGCCTATCTTGGTTCACTTATTCATATTTACTTTCATCTCGTTAAAATTTACTTCCAAACGTGACTGACACATTGACATTCCTGCACAAAGACTCCGATGTAATGGAAATTTCGTGATTTACAGGTGCGATCTATTAGTGCAATAGAAGCAGGCGGCCTTAGTGATAGGGAAATACTAACTGTGTACTGGAAATATTTATTTGACGTACTATGACTATAGGTACAGGTAGTTAGTATTAAAAATCCGTATATAAGCTAGCACATACTACATTTATATTGATTTCTTAATTTCGGTTCCAAAAATAAGATTAAAACACTAAACAGCGAACAAAATGAAATATTGCGCCTCCTGGGGATCTGTCACATCATTAAAATAGTATTAAACAATTCATTGCATTTATAATTTAATTTATATGGGAATATGAAATATATTTTAATTGTAGAATTTGCTATGATTCCAGAAATCCGACGCAGACAATATTACAAGCTACAGTCTCCCTTTTAGACCGGAAATACAAGACGACGAAACTCTTGTAATGTGCAAAGCTGATAATCCATGGCTGAGCGAGAAACCTCTTGTGGCAAGGAAGACTCTTAGGATTAAATGTAAGTTACAAAAATGTCAGACATAATGTTACTGCTATACCTATGTACAGGGAGGTTTTATAATGTGCCTGTAAACAATATTGCATACTTACTACATGCAGTATGAACTTATAAAGGAGGTAAATACATTTTTTGGTATGGGGATGGATAGACAATATTATTTACATGTTATTGCATGCACGAAGAAAACTTCTTGCATATTATTACTATTTTATAGTAAGGAATTTTTAATATAAATGAATAAATATGTAGTTCTCGAGAGTAGAAGTAATTAAGGATGAAGGAAGTATAATATATATTCTACCATTACTGTATATATGTACATTACAAGACGTCTCTATTACATTACAGTTGCTAATTACACTATTATGTCTAAAAATAGAAAACAAATAACGCAACGGAGTTTGTATATTGTGCTGATGCTATCTATGCTGACATTATTCCTGTGACTTTTTTAATGTATATCTGAAATACATCTTAGGATGCATTAATTAACGTCAATTTAAACGGCTGAAGGCGTTACCCCAATTCTTATTGTTCAAAAAAGCATAAAGAAATGTCAAAACGTTCAAAACTGCTTCTCAGTTTATACTATAGAGCTTTTGCGTAATGTTGTGTGATTTATTCGTGCAATCAAAAATCCAATTTCTGTCTCCTTGCCTTTTCGCTTGTGTCTTTCTTTCTTGAAAATCTTGAGCTAGAGCTAGGTAAGTGTAATCTCCTTTAGTCCAGGCCTTAGCTTTATAGTATACAGTATATGACACAGGATTCGTCTGGAGCATCTTTGAGTAAGTAGGTATACAATTCATTCTACATAAGTACATAGCTAAGGCTAAAGCTAACTCTTTTACGCCTTCACTTCAGCTCAGCAGAGTTAAGAGCAAACTACTGCAGTGCATTTGGAATACATATCTAGTTAACTGACGATAAGTAAACGGAAAGAAAATATCTATAGGACGGAGAGCAATGTAATGCTATACTTATTTCCTGAGACAGATTGGCCGCTTGTTTCAACGTTATTCGTTTTGTGTCTGATGAAGCATAAGATAAGATTAGAGTCAAGTTGTCAAACTAACAAATTCCTTTCACAAATCAAATAAAATCACTTTCCTATGCTTTGTTGAAAGACGACTTTCTGTTTGTTTGAACAAGAAAGGCAAAAGACAAGATTAGCATCACTATGCCATCAACTAAGCAGCCAACATAAAATATAAGGGCTCATAAGAAGGTAATGATAAATATATATGCTAGAATTTAGTATATATGTACTGTATGCATAATATAGGACTAGAGAAATCTTTACATTAACTGAGATATAGTTTTAGCTTTAGTATTTGCTACAGGAGAAATGATAATGCTATTCTCATTTGTAAACGTCTATAAATGGTGCTGAACTTGTAGTACCTATATGTGCCTATAAATGGCATATTGGTAGCTAACCTTATCTTTTGGTAGATTGTCTTTGTATTGTACAAAAGAATTCTGAAGACATCAAAAATTAGTTTATGAAAGAATTTGCAAAATATTTTGAATGCTGTTATATGTTAAGTACTATAAATATATTTATAATAGTAAACTGACAGATGCGTGCATAATGTAAAGGTAAGGTTGAAAGGTGCAATGATTACTTTCGCATGCATGTCTCACTCCCTACTCATAAATACCAATTAATATTTGGACAATTTGTTTCTCGATGAAAAATAGAACACATTTATTATCACAAAGGATTGAGAAGAGCATATCATTTTATGAGAAAATATTTACTATATCAATAGTTTGTTTACGAATGGTTAAGTATGTAGATTCTATTGTATATGTATACTGATAGTAGCATTCTTAAATGGGAAAAACAGAAGCAGGTTGTGTTTAGATCATTTATTTATAGTTTAAACTAAGATTTTCAACAGAATAGTATCAAACATGTTTTTGCGCTTGAAATGTTTGTGTACTTGTAAAAGCAATATTTTATGTGTAATAAAGATAATCCTTTAGCATTGGGAATGAAGATTGAGACATCAGAGAGACCTGTAGTGCGACTGCAGGAAGGATTCTTGGTAGCGTCGTCAATGCCATTTACTCCAATAAAGAGTGACGGCTGTAATTTTTCCCCAGATTTGTTTTCCTACATAGTTGTATGCAATTAATCTCAATAAACGTATTAAGGTTGCCTCAAGACACTACATGCTCAGAGTTGATTTTGCGGCTCTACTTTACAAGGTTACTTAGACGGGATTAGTTTCGTATGGCTTTGCCTGAAAATGAAGTGAAAACAACCCCGCGTGTGATATCCAAAGCTACCGTAGCTAACGCTAACGGTAGTAAAGGGAGCAGTCAACTATAAAGCTTAAGAAATGTCAAGAAAAGTCAAGGAAAAGTAGGCTCGTACTGTTCATAGCTGAGAACCAAGGATTTTGATTATAAACTAACCTTTATCTCAGATTAAAAGTCAGTAGAAAATTAAACTTGATCTAAGGACTCACCAAGACCTGGAAACGACTGAACTAATGCAAAACTTTTATATTTGTAAATGTGCTATATACTTATATAACGAAACCACAGTTAGTACTTATAGCACTTGTTTACTACTCGTACTATTATACCAAACTATCTAACTGAAGCAGAACAGCTACCTTAGGTATCGAATTACCTTATTACATAGCTATCTCCTGTATTTATGATATCTTCTACAACTTATTTATGTATAGCTGAGAACCACATACCGAAGGTAATAAAACATTAATTACTATTAGGCCTAAGCAGGAATAGGATAAATAGTCCAATACAACCCGAACCTTCATAAAATTATGCTATACTGTTATAGATAATCACAAAGGATCATATAACATGCTAAAATTTAAATGAAGAAGAGCCTCCATACTATAGTAGTTCAGCAGTAATAGCTAGCAAAGGCACACTAAATTGCATTATTACTCTCAAAAGCACTTTTTCATAAATATGTAATCAGATTGCTATTTGCCAATTAATATTTCTATAGCAGAAAATAATATATGCCATATACTCAGGAATGTAGGTTTAAATGCTATCCAAACTGGTTTTGTCATCTACCAGTGATAAATAGTTGTATATGTATAATCAAGTACCATAATTTATTTTGAATCCAAATCAAGTCTGACGATTTTGCTTTACTAAAAAATCGTGTCGTAGAAGAATTTATTATATAAGCAATGGCATAGTAGTGTGAGTATTTTAAACACAATAATAATATGGTTGCTGCATTTTCCAATGACAATAGTTGCTAAAAACGCATTACCAACACCTTGATTACAACAAGTGGTTGATTATTGCATTACGTTTGCTTCACGCTCCATATACCTACATAGATTGCTCGTGTTCTCATTGTTTTGTTTAAGTTTTCGATGTTTTTAAGTAAGTTGTCCTATATTATGTAAGTGTAGCATCGGGGCATCAGTTTCTCTCTTGAGTGATCCTGGTGATCATGGGTGTCGCGTCCTTTTATCTCATTTCTTGTTCAGCTTCCTTGAACAATGTGAATTGTTATACCTACATTAAGGCTAAGGTTCCGCTACTTCGCTTCATCTTGTGTCTACGTCTACAATGTCTACATTATGTGATATCACACTACTAGTAGTAGGCGAGATAATAGATTAGTTAGAATATAATAAAGTAGGTAGATGATGTTTAATGTAGCTTATAGTTAGTTAGTATTGTCATACTGTCTAACTATGGGTAATGTAAGGCCGTCTATTCTCATCATAGTTGGTATGATGATAGTAGAACTGTGGCGTAGCAAGATCCAGAGAGTTCTAATTGAATTTGCGAATACAAGGGCCTTTTAACTGACTCTCCTAAGTAACAGAAATATCATAATATCATAATTTAATTTCTGAGGAAAGGAGAAAGTTATAGTTTATGGGTTAAGCGATACATACAGTACACTGCTCCCGTTGAGTTGCTTTGCGTTTGGTTATTATGAGAGTTTTGTGACGTGAATAAGTGTTACACTAGAGTAGGTACGTTGAATGTACCTCTTTCTCTCGCCTGTGCCATTGCAGATAGAACAGAGCCAAACTTGAGATGTTTTAAATGAGATAAGAGCTCGGTGAGTTGAATTCAATTGGGCTGCTGTTGCATTTCAGATGGAAGGAAAGTAAAACTCTACTAAGTATACACGGCATCGTATGGTTTGGTATGGCAAGGCACAGCAAGACAAGACAAGTAACTACAAAATTTAGTAAACTGCAGCAAGTGAGAAATACTGTATGAACATTAAAATATAATATAATACATGATAGTATATCATGTCATATTATCAGTAGAGTGGAGTGGACCAAAACAGTATAGCAAAACTTGGTGGGGAAAACTGGTGAAAGTATTCCTTTTCCCTACAGTCTAGAAGAGAAAGTCTAGTTGCTAATATTACACAATGTATTAATGTATATATATATACTAGTTAATAGATGTGCTCCTGGCTTGGTTTGGCTTGGTTTGGCTTGGTTTGGCTTGGCCTTCTATTAGATATAAAGAAATTATAATGTAGGATAGCAATTTCTCCTCAGATAGACAGATAGTTGAGTTCAGAGCTCGTCGTGTTTGGCCTCTCAGATTTAATTAGAATTTTCGTCCGCGAGAGAGTCGCTAATGGGAAAAGAAGCGCCATTTCTCATGACTCTCACTTTCTCTTTCTCTACCATACCACCTACATACAAGAATGCATAATATACTCTAATGTCCCTGGCCATTCATGGATACACCTATTTAAATAGCTTAAATGCTACATTGTAGGTAGATATATTGCTTAGGTAGGTAGTAGGTAGGTTGTAGGCTCTAGGTACTTACCTACATTCGCTCCAAGTAATAAATAGCATGTAAGAGAAATAAGCTTTTCAACAGACTAAGAGAAAGTAAAGTAAAGTAAAGCACACAGCCACTAATACAGTCAGGCACTTTGTTCACTTTCACTTTCCTCTATTATAATGATGAATACATGCAGTGTGCCATAGAGAATAAAATCTTGATACCTGATAGTGATAGTGATGCTGATGTGATAGTGGTACCTATTTACTTACTTGGGTATTACTTACTTACTTACGTATGGAAAGAAGTTAGGTAGATGAACAATAAAGCACAGATGCGTTTCAATACGTAGAAATGCGATTTAATAAATAAATTTTGTGTGTATTCTATTTTGCTTCAGACTACAGACTTTCCAGTATTTATTGAAGGTGAACGTACCTTCCTAGTGTTTCTGCACGTGAAATATTATTACTTTCACAGTTAGCGTTAGATATAAATAATAGCTGGTGCGTAAAATGCTAGCGTACATAGTTGTACATAACATGCAGACAGACAAATACTTTGCATTCCCAGATAGCAATGTTGGGTATGCATGGAAATTCTCCGTTAGCTTTGAAGTTGTTCCCTCTGAAAGTTCCTCATTTGGGTGTATTTACTTTTATTCGTGTAATTGTATGCAGGTGAGTAGTCAAGGAAAGGGAACTCAATGCAGTGCTACAAATGGGAGGATGGGTTAAAGTCTTGATGGTATGTATATGGTATCTCTACAGTTATAACGTGCCGTTGTTGCTGTTGCTAGTAATTTTGGTGTACGTGTAAGCGTAACCGTAATAACTACCTACATACGTTCCTCCAACATCTGGAGGAATATTGGAGAATGGTTCTTCCCTTTTTGAAATTTTTATTCACTGCTTGTCGAAGAAGCACTTTATTTAAAGAAATGCTGGAGTCACTAAAGTTTTTATAACTACGTCTAGGTAATGTTACGTAACTGTTATGTAACTTCCTATAGTTGATAGTAGAATGCAATATTATACACTCTAACGGTACCATAGACAATTCAATTTCAATCGCTACTGCAATTGTGTGTATTATAATGCCCCGAATTTATATTTCTTTTCTATTGTGTTTTGTTTGAATAGACACTCCAGTTGCAATTCTCCGGTTTGGAGGCAACAAAACAACCAATTTCTCGGAAGGGGAATCCGTCCTTCTCGAGTGTCATGTTAAGGCCAACCCACCTATTCGTTCCATTATGTGGTTTCATCAGGTAAGGTTCCCTGTAATTTGTATTATTACTTTTCACGGAATTTTCTAAGTGCGTACTTATGATTATTATCATAGCCAAACCAGCATAACATTTTGTAATAATGACATGTAATCAACGTATGATAAGTAGGTATAGTTAGTTGTATGTATGTAATTTATTTTAATAGCAGCGGCAGCGACTATACTAGGTATGATTACAGGCTACGTTCACAATAAAGATGTAAATGTCTAGGTTAGAATTTGTGCGTGCCTATTGCGTAAGTATGAATAATAGATATATAAAAGGAGTCATTTTTGTTGTGAGAAAGTGAGTATGTCTGGCACAATGGAATTCAATGGCGAGAATAAGATTGATACGGGTCTGTAATAGATTGGTGAGCTTAGATGATAAAGAAAGTCAATAAATATCTCTTACACGTAGATCTATTGTTGGTTAAGTCAGCAATTAACTTTTACTTAGAGAAAGTTGGCAAAAGGTGAAAGTCCTTGCTAAGATCAAACGTCTGTGGTTTCGTACGCAGTACAGTGCACTACAGTAGTTAAGTAGACAAGTAGGAATATATGTAATACAGACAGAGTGCTATTGTACTCTCACAACTAACTGAGCAACAAATAAAAGGGCCAAAGAAGCGAGGCAACGCGAGGCGACCTTCTTGAGTCTCCAGAAAGAAAAGGAGCGTTCGGATGATGTAAGATGGGATGTGATGTGTGCTCTTTTGTTCTGTTTGCTTTTTGCCTAGGACAAGCAATTGTTCGACAATAGGACGGCAGGAGTTCAAATAAATGGCATGACGCTCGTCCTCAGACATCTTACTCATTTATCAGGTGGAAATTACAACTGTGAGGCTGCTAATGACGTGGGGAAAGGAATCAGCAATCCGCTCCCTATCCTTCTCTACAGTAAGTACATACACTGTATTTATAATATAAAACTATCCTTGAAAATGCTACCAGAGTAACTCAAAGTGGACTATTGCTATTCTTTGTACAGGGACGTTCACAAACCGAGATCATTACACTTTTTCTGCATTTTCATCATATATGTCTCAAAAATAGTGCACATTTGAAAAAATAATGTTACCAAAAGTCTATTATTTTTCTCTCAACACTTACGCCTGGTTTATACTCCAAGAAAATGAAGTTATCAAGGAAGGATAACTTCACTTTTGTCATTTATACTTTCACGATTGTAAAATAAAAAGTGAAGTTTTTCACTTTTTGGGTTATTGAAATATTTCATTAACGAGAAAAGGGAAGATCTTCATTTTAACGTAAGAATAACTTCCTGAATCTTGAAACTATAAATCCAAAAGTGAAAATTTTCACTTAAACTTCCACTTCACTTCTTTTGGAGTATAAACTAAGCTTTAATACATAAAACCGATTGCTTTTGGCACTGAACCTTTGGTTTTTCAGAAAAATAGGAGAAAACGTCTGAAATGTTTTGCATTGGGTGGTGAAAGTGATATACTCTTTGTGAACCTCCCTGTACAGTGGTAGAAGTTAAGTAAGTATATAACTTGTCCTTAGTGCTAGAGAAAGTATATGTACTGTTTTCGTATTTGTTGGTACTTCATCTTGACTTCGTTGCGTTGTCCTTCCTGGTTTGTCTTCCTATATTTCTAATTCTCTCTATTATACATATACCAATCCTACATAGTAATGTACCTACTTTCCAAAGAAGCCCATGAGAATTGATAGCTACTATAATATTTTATACTTGAACAATGTAGGTCTCCCTTTCGGTGTGTATTTATAATGCCTACTTCCATATAACGTACTGCGTCGCGTTTGCCTGAGTCATTTCTCATGCTTTTATCTTTAACGATTTTAATAAGTTAGTCTTTCCGGGTTTCCTTGTAAGACTTTCTACTTCTTTCTTACTTTTACTCTACATTAATATAATCAAACTGCCATTAACACTTGCACCGGGCAATGTTCATTCTGATAACATATTAACATAAACACGGCAGTCTTAGTTCATGACAATTACACTGGCTCAGAGAGTTTTGTTTTCGTCTTTTTTGGTTTATAAGTAGGTACTTATACAGGATTTAGCGTATTTAAGTAATGGTAATACAGGATATGTAGGCGAGCAAGTGTAGGTAGTAGGTATGTATATACACGAAGCTAAACAGTAGAACAAGAAAAGCTTTAATATTACATAAAGAACCAGTGAGTGTGAATTCAGTTGTTGCTGAAGAAATATCAAGGTCTTAAGTATCTCACATAACATAACTTTTACCCCTTTGTCTCAAGACGCTTCCCTTACACAGAATATTACATGTCTAGAGATCATACATACATTCATAAAAATAATATGTTTACAGTTAAAAGTCAAAATACTTCTCCTATGTACTTATGATATTGTAGCAACCATAATATTACATCAGAATTCTTTATATCGTTTTTGGTTTCATATTTTATATACAGTAGCAATACCCACTTTATGCGTTGGCGTTTGCATTTGTACATAAATACGTATTATATAGATACGCGTGTGCCCTAAATTTTTTGAAAGCTTTTCTTTTGAGGTTGGTCTGTCGCTTTTGAGTGTTTTATGTAGAGAGTGGGCACTGAACCAACATACTTACTTAATATGGCATATTGTATGCCTATTATAGCACGCTAATTCAATGCGTACTGAAGATAGTAATGTATAGTGCACTCACTAGATACATAATTTAGTTATTTACTTTGTTTCCTTTTTGATATTTATGTTTTACTACATACAATTATTATTAAAGCTGAATATTGCACCGAGCTTACATTACATAATCATTTTCTAGAGCAACTACAAATAAATCATTCGTTTTCGTGGGCAGTAAGTACTAGGTATAGCAGATGAAGTAGTAACCACAAAATATTTAGTAGTTCTACCCTAGTAAATTTTGTTACCCAATTATTAGCCATTCAATAATTTTTATGTCCCAGTAAAATTCATTAAAAATTGGTTTATAGGTTTTTCAGGTGAATTCTATTCTAGCCTAAGCATTTTTTCAATAGCATTGATTACATTTTTCTCGAATTCGTTTGTTTAATTTCCCATCCGACTTACCTCTTCACTACAAACTGAAAATAATTTCTATACGTATCAAATAACAGTAGGTTATCTTGTCTTTCTTACTTATTTAGCCTTTATACTTGATACACATACTGAAAAGCTCCCTTTTATGAAACACCCTTGTTCTAACCAACTTCGATCCTACAGTTTATGAAATATCAGTAACAATAACATTATATCATGTGTACAGTGTTCTTCAATTCTAGTAGGTATGCTTGTTTAGGGGTTTAACATAAAAGTGTGTAATGGATTTTTTCTGTTTCTAATGTTTATCCAACTGTCAAATTGCCATTGCCAATAATGTTATTCCTTCTCTTCTGTTATGAAATGTCGGAAGCGAATATTTCACCTTATACCATAAACGCATTTTTATATAGCTATCCTAGTTTACATAAAGGCGCATTTAAGGTTAGGTGATGTAGGTTGTATAGTGTATATTTTTGTTTAAATACCTGGGTACTTTAGTGCATTGTATTAGAAAACTTTTAAAATGATAGGGTTTAGTTTTATCCAGCTTTACTTTGAAGTTTATACATTTTGCTTCGCGTGTTCATTTTCTATACTTCAGATAATCCTTTCTAATTGCATTCAACAAATCATGAGCTACTATTTGTAGAAAGTTAGTATTGTAGTATTTGAGAGAAAGCTACTGTGAAGATTTATATAATTGTAAAATATAATTGTATACCCGGTATATAATTGCTATTTATGTAAGTTGGAGCATGCCATACTTTTAAAAGCTTCTTGGTAGGTCTTTGACTATAAACCTTTTGTAAACTCCCCTTCCTGCTCTACAGAGCCTTCCGACCTAATTACATATGTAATGACGTTCCCTGGAATAATCTAAATGTTATTATTAGTAATGCAGGCGCAAGTCTACAGATATATACGAGTACTTGCATGTGAATAATAAAATAATTGTGTTTATTAAATAGTGAGTTTGTGTAATCAGAGCAAGTGATACTCACAGCGGTAGGTAAATTGGTAATGTTATTATTATGCAATCAAGGTATATCTAGTTAATTCCATTCTTTATTAAATTTACATCAAAATATCTAAGCATTCTAGCTGATGTCGGTACATTAGCATAAAAACAATGAGGGTTGGTTGGTGTTGGTATTCAGTCTTCGTCCATTTGTCAGATATGTCAGATCGTATGTGTGCCATAATTGAGCAGGGGTGAAGATTTTAATTATTCCACTGTCAAGATTTTATGTTCAAAGAAGGCGAATTTCCTTAGGTAAAGCGGAGTAAGTTGATATACCTACTTGATATGTACTCATTAGCTGTCTACATTATTCTGTACCTGCAGCTATGAATATTTTCAGAAGCTAATAGAAATTTTAAGCATTACATTTATTTTCTGGCATTCACATGTATTGCAAAACTAATATGAATAACGCCACAAGCCTATCGAAATGAACTAACATATTTTCCTATGGTTTAATATACAGGGTGAGTTACGAATTCTAAAGAATATGCATTTACGTGTATAAAATGGATCTATGTTCTCAGTAGCTACAAATATAGAGGCTAATGCTAATACACACATATGTAATAATGTGGAAGCTTACTACATGTAGTGTAAATGCAATTTTTGTCTAAAATTAGAATATCTGGTCTCTATTTAGCTAAATATTGACAAGGGTACTTAATAATTAGAATCTGTTCACAACGGGCATCAGTATATATTTTAGAGAGATAAAATTTCAGAAGAAGAAGTTTACTAAATGAAGTGTGACTATAGTACATGAGTTGAAGTTCAAAATTCCGTTTGGATTTTGAGTATGTAAGCATCTATGCATCATACATATTACAACACGTAGGAAATAAGCATGCATTCACTGACATTGTATACTTAATATAGATTTTTTCAAGAGTTATCATTAACATTTCTATTTCTACCAAAATTGGTAGAGAAATTATTCTTAAAATGAGTTGTGAGATATTACGACATCCTATCCACGTCAAAATAAAGTGAGAATTTCGTTAATAGGAAGTGTTGATATAATGAAGCTATTTTGTAAGTGCTGTTTACCATTAGATGCGTATATATTTCTGACTTTCCTCTCTATTTTCTTGTTATTGCAAAGTTGTGTATCCCATAATTTTAGGCACACATGTTTTTCTTCGTGTGCACTTAATTCTTCCTGGCAGACATGCTAATAATGCAGGGAGCATTAGGAAGCTCCGAAGCAAATGCTTTGCAGGAACTGTTTATGGAGGAAAGAACCGTCAACAGAATATTATGGTGCAGTCAGAGTCAGAGTCAGAAGAACGGCGGAAGGTGTTCTGCAACCTAACGTAAACGAATTTATGAGCAAGTGCGCATACTTAAATTTTCAATTTTTTACGAGACATTTGTTCCGCTCTGTGATAACATATTATAGTACCGGCTTTTCGAATAATCCTAATGAGCTAAATATACTTCCCTGTTTTATACTACAGCAGTAACACCAGATAAGTACTTCTTGGCTCTTTGGCTGGTAGGTAACTTACTCTCTTGTTTTTCTGTTGACAGATTCCATTACAGATTTTCAAGCTACCCTTCATTACATGATTCAAGCATATGGTATTCCATTACCTATATGTTGTCTATAGTATTCCAAAGAAATGTTAAACTTTGATGGCATCATCTTTGCAATATTCCGTGTAGCATGATGTAGGTACTTATTTAATACTTACGATTCACGGTAGCAGAATTTTATTAACTAGCAGGGTTCTGAACTGCATTATTATGATTATTTTTCACATACGTTCCATGTGTTTTGTGTGTGCACATCTCTAGAAAGGCAATTTCATACATATTGAGGAGGAAAGATGTTAAAATATGGATGATCCACTTCGGATAGACAGTTACCTTAATTTTTAACTATAGTGACAGAAATTAATTATATGTAGTACACAGAAACTGCATGAACATTGGTAGCCAATTACTGCTTACTATATCTATGTTTGAGCTATTGTCTCTAATTAGGTGGTACAAATAATTGCGCATCTTCAAATATAAACCTATATTGCACTTAAGAGATGATACGAACATACTACGAACTAGGTACAGATAATATTGAATTGGAATAAATATGTATGTAATACTATTGTATCGATTTCTATTGCATATATCAATCCATGCATTTAACTACTTCATATTTATTATTGCGCTAGAAAATTCGCAACGAAGTTTTTAAATTCTTAAATTACAGGCAGACATTACATACTGAAACTACAGTGCATTTCGATGTTAATTTTCCTTAGCAAAACTTTGCAAGTACAGATATGTGATCATTAGTGGCTTTTTTCTTGGTAAAATGAAAACTAATGCGAAGTAGAACTTTCGTGCCTACCTAGTTAGTACCTAGGTATTTTCCTTACTGCGTAATGTATAGATAATTGTAAAAGTAACTTCGTAGCTGTATCCAGTTACAAACACAGAAAAAATCCTGTCTGCCACGGCTTCCTGGAAAATGTTTCATTTATAACCCAAATTCGACTTTTGAAATCAAGTTAGTATACCACTGATCATGAGTATATAAGAGAAGCAAGATATGGAGAATTCTCATCGTCAGTAGAGAATCATAACCATTTCTACCATTCCAACACACTTTAAGCATGTAATTTTAATATTGCTAGTGATTAATATGTGAAAAGCCCTAACTAGGGCAATAGTTTTCTCGAGACAAATGTTGGAACTGAAAGTACTCATTCTGTTCTAATTTTTATGGTTATGTATCTTTGTATGTGCATTTTCTTCGCTCAATTACTAGCTTATGGTCTGTGCCAGCTGTATTACATGTGCATATATCCATATAATATTGCAACTGGAGCCGTACAATGCTCATTTCCAAATAAAAAGGCTTGTAAGCAATTGAAAAGAATAGGCTGCTATTAGTATAGTTAAGGTTTGACTATTGTGAAGAAGATTTGCAATACTAATAATAGCAAATTCCTTTAAGACACTAGATACTATTTGCAAATATAGTCCTTTATATACATTTCAACATACATTCATGCTTATTATACCGATGCACAGACAAGAAAGAAATTAAGTAAGTACGCGAGAACATCTTGTGCTAACATTTAGTGGTTATTGTGTAATGCTATTAGAGCGTTTCTTTTCTACTGTTAATTTGATTACTTCGTCCGCTATACTAGAATATACATACATGTAAACAATTCTCCAGTTTCTCGATATGGTATCCGCTCTATATTGGCGTGAGAAATTAATCTGAATGGGTGCTGCAGAGCTAATTAACACTGAGGAAGGATATGTATGTAGTGTGTAGGTAATTGCTATTTGGGCGTGAGGTGTAAATACGGAGGAACACAAAATTTAACGATAATGGGGACAAGAATGGTTTCCAGATGCAAGGAAACGGAAATAGGAGTCAAAAATAATACGATACAGTACAGCAATTGCGAAGTAGAATTAAAATTCATATACTGTAAGTATGTATGTGCACAGGTATAGTATGTACGCTTGTTATCATGTAGCCAAACCACATGAATTATATGGATTACGTTTTCCCCCCAAATAATAATAAAAAGTATAATATTCACATTTTCGGTAGATTATATTGATGAAGTCTAAAAAGGAGCTACGTAGTTTCCCTCTCTTTACATTTTACAGTTTGCATTACAACACTGTCAGTAGGTTCAAACAAAGGTTGCCATAAGCAAGTCGTTTATAGCATAAATAATTACTGTAACATTGCAATATTTTAATAATGGCTGTAATAAAAGCAGTGGACCGGAAAGGGATGTTGTTTCCTTTGCTCTTCTGAGAAATTTCTTTGTATCATGGAAAGGTTGATGTTGATGCTGATGAAGAACGGGTAGGCGTCATAAAGGAAAATTATCAAATATTTACGTTTTAAATTAGTGAAAGCACAGTTGAACGAATAACAAAAGTAGGCGCTTCCATAAATTGTTAAAGGTGTACTTTGGTGTAGCCCTTAAGTTCGTTAATTGTTCGTTCCTTCTTCTCTACTGTATTGTATTTATGTGTACATAGATATTATTTCGGTTGAGATGCATAATAATGAGGAGAAACATTTCAAAACTCCTGAATATAGAACTATGTAATTATCTACTGTAAACTGAAGAATTTTTTCAGCCATGCAGGCATACTTACTCGAAACTTTATAGGATATAATAATCAAGCTTCTATACTTACAATTTACTGAAGTATGCTACACAGTGTAAATTAATGCATGCTATAATAATATCTACGTAACTAAATATATAGCAAGTGTTAATAAGTAGTACATATAAATAGGAAGTCATTTACCTTCGCTCTGTCCATAAATAGGCATAGACTTATAGTAGACAATAAATGGTTGTGTGTGGTCTTACGTGATGGCAAACAGTAATAATGTTTACAGGTTGTAGGTATTTTCATGGTAATAATATGTATAAATAAATGATCCTTCTTTGAGAACTGCCCCCGGGCAGCTTGCGCTTGACTTGAACATTGAACGTTTGAGTCAAGTCAAGTCAAGCCAAAGGGCACGCTGACGCTGACAAAGCGTAATTAAATGTAGCCGGATGCAAGGCAGCCCTTCATTCCTTCCTTGTTAGGTAACCTTAGAAGGTAGAGTAGATAATAGGCATAATATATAATATATTAGCTTACTTCTGTCTGTCTATGTCGGTCTTAACTTCAATTCATCTCGTCAATGAATACCTAAATATTTTGAAGGAGTGTGTCCCTAAAGATGTATGTAAATGTATATGTACATACATAGCTTGTGATTATGTAAGTAAGCAGGAGTTTCATTATAAACTTCTCATTGTTATTTCTTCGTCTCCAGTTTTATTTATAGTATGTCCACACGTATTATGTCCTACGTCCTTACATGATGTATTAACATAGGTAGGTAGGTATGTCTCCTACGCATAGCTTCTTAATGTTATGGGTGACATTCTGACATTCCATTGGCTACCAATATGGATTACGCATTTTCCTGATGATAATAATAATGTGAATTGACAGCTCCTTTTTGCTGTTTCATGCCACGGGTACTTCTTATCTTAGTGGTTTATCTATTTAATATTTATTCCTGTCTTATTTGAATTTAATCTCACAACAGTGACAGCACAATTGAGTTATATATTCCATCATCGTAATATGTATTTATGTTGCATTCCTGAACTGGTAATATTACTAGAGTTGCCCTGGATTAAATAATCTAAGAATTGTTTCCCTACCTTATTGTTATTACGAAGCACAGGTATTTAGTACTATTTACCGTCTCAGGTTAAACTTAGAATAGTTGAACTGCAATTAAAACTTTTTGAGGACTTAGATTTTAAGATGAGCCTATGTGACGACATTCTACCTATACAAGTAGCTGTGAAATGCTAAAATTGTTATTAATTGTATTTTTTATAATAAGTGTACAATTTGGCAATTTGGTCTACAGAATGATATTTTTTAATTGAAGATATCTAAAACTAATATAGCAATTAAATTACTTGTAATTAAATAGTAGTATTTACTTAAAGAATATATTTAGTATATGTACGTAGGACGTAGAAGATAACATCTTTATTGTACTTTGCCCATAGTCAATTGCTTTATCCCAAAATGCCACAACTTCAACAGTTGCTTACTTATGATATTGAGTTGAAGTGCCAGAATTAAAAGATAAAAATGACAATCCAAGATCAAAGGAAGAGAACAAGTATTGGAATTGGAATGCACTAAATTATAAGTGTGATCATACAATATAAAATTATGAAATGACAGAAGTCTCATGATAAAGAAGGATGTTATAATTATCTAAAAGCTAAAATATAATATTGTAATATGTTGGGTTTCATTTTTTGTGAAATTGCAGTTTCGCCTAAATGTGCCTCACCGGAGGCTAGTCGAGTGCCATTATCTGTGGGAGAAAGCCATCTTCTCGCCTGTAACGTTTTGGCGTGGCCATCAGATTTGAATTTTTATTGGACTCTTAATCGATCCCGTGACATCTTACCTATTGGAAATCCAAATGAGAATTCTGTCAATGGCGAAGTTCATGCCAATTCTATGAATCTGGAGTCAGATATCCATTTTGACTCTGAGTCAGAATCCCAGCTGCAGTCTCCGTCAAGAGCCAAAGAATTTGGAGAGGTTGTATTACTGGATGGAGTGGGAGCTGTTGAAAAGACAGCGAGGACGAGAACGACAACTTCGACGACGACTTCGACAGCAGGGACAGGGCCGACCAGCAGCCTTAGCCTTAGCCAGTCTCATTTGAGAGACTTCAACTTTAGTGTGACGGGCGTGGAGATGCGGAAGAGTGTTGGGGGCAAAAGACGAGACTCACTCACTGACTTTGATAAGATCCGTCACCAGTCTCTTTTATCCTATAAAATCTTGAGTGTCGACGACTACGGAACAGTTGCTTGTTGGGCGAGAAATTCCTACGGGAAACAGATCCTCCCATGTCTCTTCCATATTATCACGAGTAAGTGATCCCTTCCCAAATAATATTTCATAAGCATTATTTACTGGTGCATATTACATAAGCATTACAATTTACAATACACGTGCTTCAGACTTCTATAGAGAATTTATACATACACTACATACACTTTACGAGATTGTGACCAGGGCCATAAGGAAACTGCATATTCATGCCATGCCACATAAATAATATGTTGACAAAATATAATGTCATATAAATATGTACATGCATAAAGCAATATAATATGACTATGACACTGCTCTTGCCTTACATGGACTTTGAGTTTTGTATTGTATTGTATTGTTGGATGAGTGATGGCCCTTTCTGAGCCAAATATCTTCACATCACAAAAACATTCTAAATTTCATAAGCTTTGGATTAAATTCCAACGTAGCATTAACGCGAAGTAAAAACTATCCAACGCTTCTACGAAATATCAAGAAAAAAGTGAATTTTCTGCGTTACGAAACTTTTGTCATGAATTCGGAGATCTGGGGAAACATTTTCTATTCTACAGATATTCCAAGTTAGAGCTGTTGCTTAATTCTAAGTAATTTTGCTCCAGATAAAAAGATTTGTATATGTATAATGTTATTACGTAGAATGATTATAAAATAACCTTCAATTCTGGGAAAATCTCAACATTCCAAATTCACCTAGTAACAGTGTTCCATACTGTAGCGTAAAGTATTATTCAAACCTTACTAAACTTTTGCAACTCTCTCTTAATTTATCTTTGATGGCCTATTCTTACAAAAGACTGAATATATGCTCGTATATTATGCAGCGCGATATCACTATCCAATCCGTCTATTATATTCAGTGCAATACGCTAAGAGCAAAGCAAACTTCGTATATAATAGTAGTTATATATATTTCAGATAGTGAGGCAAGTTATGTGAGTTGATTCTTCTTGGAATCCGTGGAAGAGCATGGATGAATAAGGGAAGACTGGAGACAGTCATAATAAATTCATTACTAATTCAGAGAGGTGTTTCTAGAAATGTGAACAGTTGGTCCCAATGAGGATTTATAGTGCTTCTCTACACTCCGACCTCTTTAGTCTATTAAAACTCCTATAAGCTTCCATATATGCTTATAGTTTGCCTTCTCAGAAATGATATACAAAATTATAATGTTACTTAATCCTCTATAAGTTAATAAATCAGTTTATAGTTTTATATTTATTATTGCCTTTTGTTTTTCCATTTTTTGATATAATTTTTTCAAAACTGATTATCAAATCGAATAAGTCAAGAATCAGGGGTGGCGCTTGCGAAGATAGTGCATTGCCTATAAAATTTTGCTTTGATATGATACGATTCGATTTGTCTTATGGTTACACATTGTAGCTTATGTATTGTCTTATTATTACATTGCTGTGAGAAACTGACATTAAAAATAGTAGTATTCTTATTACCAACTTCTGTAATTCACTATTCCTATCCCTAATCTTCAAAATCCTTTTACTCACATCTTTATTGCTATTTTTTCATTTACCCTGAATTTATATCTTATGTATGTATATAGATACCAATAATGCACAGTACCTATGCACATATACAGACATATAAATATAATATGCGTTTATGGTACAAATATTTATATAGAAGTACTACACATATTTCGAATAGCAAAACTGAAGTCCGTATTCTGTGCACTATTCCTTTGAGCCGACATCTTTATTATACATCTAGCAATAAATGTTTCTCCAGTAATTCAGGGAGAAATGACATTGGGACAAATCACTGTAGATTACGTGAGGATCCAGGAGGAGCATGTCTGTGTACTAGTAACGACTTCATTATCTAATGCCATTCTCACTTCCTACTCAAATGGGAGTTTTGAGTGAGTCAGTTTAGTTTAGTTGACGTTTCTTGGTATTACACTCACACAATAACCCTTATTGCTGCATGAACACTGTAGTAGACTAGACTAGACAGTGAAAACTTATGTGACTCTAAATTACGTTACGTAACTTCAATTCAAGGAGAATTGTAAGGGTCCATTCAGAGTTGTGCTCAAAGAATACATACAGTACCTATCAAATGGAGGCAGACTAAGACATGGGGGAAACACACATGCTACACGGCTAAAATAATATAATTAAGAATGATTGTTAGTTTATAAATGGGCAGTCTAGCCATTCTAACGATACAGTTAACAAGAATAAGGGACATGACATAACCTTTGACGTAACACACACAGTCCGATGCAATCTGATCTTGGGATCATACAAAAAGTAGGTAAATTGTAATAGGTACGTATGGATGGACTGCCAATATGTGTTGCAATGTGTCGCCTTAATGTTTCTAATAAATGTGCACGAGTATAGATAAAGCGTGTGAGTTTATATAAAATTGTAGCATAAACGTTAAAATTGCTTCTTTGAAAGTAGATCAACTGCTTTAGTGGAATTATTTTCACAATTATTATCTCATTGTTTGTCGTTTACTTATAGGGCCGTGTAAATAATATTTACCTATTTTATTTAAGCCATTAAGTACATATTACAGATACAGATTAATATTGCACATATGACATATATTTATATAAATTACAATTTAATTCTAATGCATTACCTGAACTCAATTTGCGAATATATATTTTGCGCATCTTTAACTTGGAACTGGGCACATATTTTAGAGTTGCGTGGTTATTTGCTATACTGAGAAATACTCATGATGCAGTCTAACGTTCAGTACCTACCTGTTCTTAACGATGATAACTTCAGCTGAATGTATCTGTAAATTAAAACTGAGTTGTCTGCATTAAGTGCAAAGGTTAATGTTTCGAATGTAGGTAGAGCGGAATTAAGTAAGGCAAGCAAGTTGAGTATAAATCGAATGTATGTAATTCTGGACATAATGCCATAGTGTAGGATGATGTTGGAATATAAAGCAAGAGATAAAAGTAGAATTCATGGAGCAATGTCGTTATTACATAGTAGTAGTTATTACATAGGGCAGGGGAGCAAATAATGAAGTACAGTAAACACAACAACAAACAGTCAGAGAACAAGAATCACAAAGAGAATAATAATTATGATAATGGTAGTTGAGAGAATATTACATGCAGGAAGAATAGAATGAATATAAAGGTTAACGTAACGTGGCGTATTTTTATTTGTAGCACTAGGCCAGAAAGCAAATTAGGAGTTGGGCAAATGACTCTCATTACACATTATTTGCACTCAGCATCTTGCGCTGACGTCCGTTTGACTGCTGAATAAAGTTAACGTAAGATTAGAGAAACGGGAGCTGAAGAATGAGAGTCCTCTGCCTTCCCTGGTTAGTTTGGTTCTATGTACTACGTAGTTGTGTTGTATGTATGTAGTTTGCAATTTTATTTCCAGGACGTGTTCTAATATAATGCAGTAGTAATGGACTCCAGTGTGTAATAGGAAATGGAATTATTGTACATTCTGTTCAGTATCTAAGTAGTTGTTAAGTTATGTTGCATTACCCTATGTACGTTAGTGTTCTATTTTCTTCTACCTTGTACATGTAGTACTTGTTTATATTTGTTTGTAGTGAATTCTATTCACGAGGAGGAGAAAGTAAGTGGAGAGAGTCTAGTCTAGATGAAATTTAACTCTCTAAATAAGGCTGATGTGATGTGACTTTGACGATGTGAGTATGTAGTTTAAATAGAAAGCACCTGCTTTTTATTTGACAGTTTCACTATTAGCTTTGAAAATGTTAGCTATGGTACAGCAATATTATATTATGTTGCTATCGTCTGTGAAGTCTGAACACTGAACTGATAAATGCCTATGTATTGTATATAGTAGATACATACAACAAGTAGTAAAATAAAGTTAACTAAAGTAAACTAACTCCAAAATAAGTACGTTACATTTTACACTAGCTATTTATGCTAACAATTGTATGGAGGCCTTATTTGATAATGAAATCCCGAGTCTTCAGTATGAGCTATATTATTTGAACTTTCTCCTTTCTATTTTTCACAGAGTAAATTTTATTACAATGACATTGTATGTGAATTGAATACAGAGTTTATCTTCACATTATTACCTTCTTTACTTTCCTACTTAACTTACTCCCATTCCTAGACGATCTACACATAGTTACTATATATGTATGTTGTACAGATGTATATGTGTTGCAATATTGAATACACAATACTAGATATTCCTAAAGAGACAATTTTCCCAAAAAAACGTAGTATAGTATTAAGCACCTATAGTAAATATATATACGCGTTGTCATAAATATTGATTAATAATACAGAAGTAACTTCTTGTGCGTAGTTTCATCAAAATTAAAAGCATTTATACTTGTTTTAGGAATCTGTTGCATACCTACGTAAATATATCTACACTGTTAATATAAATAAACAGCTCATAATGGCTAAAACATAAATGGGAAACTTTTAAATGAATATTTTACTTTACAATAATCAATATGATGATGATAGCCATATCAAAGAAGTTAATTATTTGTATTAGTGTGTGTATTTGAGACTCATCAAGGAAAATCTTTGTTTCCTGGACTGGTCTGGTCTGGCCCGATCTCATTGTTGAATGGTAGGAGTAACAGTAATACACTAGCCTTATTTCACGACTGGACAGAAGATTAAATGAGAAATAAGGAGAGTGCAGGTCAGCTCACATTCTCATCACAATCATGATTGTGGACGTAACTTACGTAGTATGTAGTAAACGAGTGAGTAAATGTAATGTGGTCTGGCTTGGCTTGGCTTGGTTTGACTTGGCATGTAGGAAGGAAGGGAAGAAGAATCAGAGAGGCGAGTTAGAGTTGTAGTTGATAGGATAGATAGATACTTAAGAAAATGGGTATCAAAGGCAAGACACGACCATTAAAGTCAGAAATAGGAAGTTTCCATTAAGAAAGTGCTGGAGCCGAGAGGTACATTAGATGAAACTTGATCTTTTGCTTTCACTCCTTTCGCCCGGTAACTAACTGCTATGTGCGGCAGATGCAGTCAACAGACAGCAAACCACTTTCACATCTTCTACTTCTTACTTACTTACTTCTTACTTGCCAACCTCGGCAATGCAATGCAATGGTTACTACTAGTAAGTACATACTATTTCCTCCTACTACCACTATTAACTCTATTACTTGTACTGGGGAACAACTAACCGTTACTGGACTGGACGACTAGGAGGAAACCTTTTTTATTCCTGGTTACCTAACTATCACTATATAAAGTACATATACATACGTATAAGTATGTATATATAGAAGAAAAGTTGCATTAGCTCCCTACTACTATGTACTAAGCACCACTACTTCGTTATCCACCATTTGATTTGCTTTTCTCTACTTTCTTGATAATAATTATAGCTAAAAAGCTGGGCAGACGTGCTCCGCTTTCTACTCCTACACTCTACTAACTAACTAGGAAAAGCAAAGGCAAAGAATAACCGGCTGTATTTACCTACTTAGAGATACGAACATGTGCCTTTCCCTTTTCTCCCTTTAGTTTCGCAGAAGCTATTTCTAATTTCGTTTAATTGTCAGATTTTCATCAGGTCATGGTCATTCCTCTATTCCTGTAGCTATTTTGTTGCTACACGAAAGGATACACTATTATAGTGTACCAGACCAGCATGACTTTTATTTTGTAATATTGCCTAAATAGTAGGTACACACTTTAATGCACTTTCCCTTCCTGTTACTATCCGAGGTTATTTTGCCAAATAAAATTAATATACAAAATACTGTGTTGCTCTTGTATGCAACCTTAGTTGAATATGTAGTACTTGTTCCTCTAACAGAACCTATGCCTTCACTTCAGTTAAACAATAGCATGTTTCATCGCATATAAATATTTGTTAGGGGTATTATATTTTTGTCAGTAGTCCTTATCACTTGAAAAGGTACGTGTTGTATAACTCGGTACAACAGGAATAGGTTTTCAAGAGAAAATTTCAAGAGTACCTCATCGTCATCATTGGAACAGAAGCACAGAACCTAAAGCAGAAATATTTGTATTGCAAAACTATTTAATTACAGGTAATTTATTGGATTCTGCACTGCATATTGTAATATACAACTGAACACTTACTGTCTCTGTCTGCGTAATTTAATAATGTTTTCCTAGTTCAATTTTGTTGGATTAGTTTTTCATTGTACCGTGTTCATAAATATTTTTAATAACTGAAATTACCAGAGGTATGCGGCGTATTCTCATTGGGCAATCGAAAAACGAATTTATAGTGCGGAGATAATTAATTTTTCATGGACCTAATATTAAATATACAGATACAAACTAATTAAAACGGAAACTTTCATTACCACACACTGCACATCAACACAACTATACACACTACGTTAGTGCATTTCATAGACTTTTCACAAACAACATTGCTGAAGGAAATTAATCTTCAAAACACCTTTGGAGATTTGTACAGACTTTTGCAAAACGTGCCAATGACTACCAACAGTGTAGAATGTTAACCCATACTATCATTACTAATAAGTACTACGTATATAGTGTACAAGTGAACAATGGGTACTAGTGTTGTAATTACTATTAGTCTATTGAGTATACTATAAGATATTCTTTGCAAAATAAATTAAATTGCGATTGACTGTTCATTTTGTCTGTCTTGTGTGTTTAAGGAGAAGAAGAAAATGAAGATAGAAGGAAGGATGATCCAAAACATGGAAACCTGACATTCAATTCTTCGGTTAGTTCTTCGATTGAGGAGAGCTCTGGGGAAAGACTCAAGTTTCCGATGAAATTGCAAGAGACACTCAGCATTATCTTGATGGTCTTGATGGCAGTATTGATATTTATGGTCGGGTTCTCTGTCTACCAATGCAAGAAACGAAGAATGGCCAATGCTTCTCAACCTCTAGCCTCCTCCATAGATAACCATAGGGGAAGCAGTGAGAATAGCTCCAGTTCCACATGGGTCTCTAGTTTAAGAGGCAAAGGCTCTGCTCCTCTTCTCCCTTCAGCCAAAGCCAAACCAGGAACAACGAACATGAACAGCTTCTATGGGCCAAGTTCTTCAGCTTCCATTATTTCCAATACGAATACCATGAGCACAAGTCTCACGATGGAGGTGGACGACGACATGGACAAAGAAACTGACAAAACCACCTCCCACCATGTTGTTCCGAAAGAAGAAACGGTTTTAGTAATAGATAAGTGTGTCGGTATCAGCAGCGTCCCAGTATTTCCTCCTAATACTCTAACAGGAGAAAGTATTATCACGAATCCGAACAGCAATAGTAGCTACAGTTGTCTCAGCCCTCCTCCTCAGGACGACAATGACAATGACTATGGCTGCTGCAATGGTGACAAAGAGTTGGTAATACAGAGTTAGAGTTAAAGCTCCTCACTCAGCTATAAAATAAAAATTGCCCTAAAGGTAAACTATCGCTGACAAGTTCACGGGGCTAACACACTAAAGTTTTTCACGTACATACATACAAATATATACCTACTACGACTACTGTGCTACAGACTACAGATACAGAATAATTGTACATATGTATATGCTAGCTAAAGAAATGGGAAACAGGGAAGAGTGGGAGTCTTTGCGTAGTTACAAATGTATTTCGTTTAGATATATGCCATAGGTACTACTAAGCAGAATGGTAAAGTATAAGTACCTATAGAAAGAAACTCTCTGGTCTTGTCTTCCACGTTCTCTTTGACCGTTTTCTTCAACGAGGACTATTACATTACATTTCACATTACATCGCATTGTATTACATTTCTCGTATTACATTATATGACTTTCTTTCACTTACTTAGTCTTCAATGTTTTCTTTGTCTTTTCGAGAAAAAGATTCGAGCAACTTTTACTTATCTTTGTGATGCATCTAATGCAGCGATGGGATATCTTATACTCTTTCCTACTTTGGGAAATACAGTACACCTACACAACCAAACCGCCCGCATTAAGCTGGGATACTGTTTTACTTGTTTTAAGTACACTGCCCGTCCCCTTATAGTAAATCCAAATGGTGTCATTATTTTTTCAGTGCCTACTATTATTTAAAGCCTTCTCTCAAACACTTTTGATATGGAGGTCTGAGATCAATTCGGCTCAACTGTTTCAATCTTGATATGTTACAAATGGAATACAAAACGTCCTTCCTTTTTTGTTCTAAAATGTAATCTTACTATAATACAGATAGTAGCTGGACTGGACACCTATAGTCTTTGTAATTCTACACTCTGAGTCTGGTCTGAAAGACGACACTAAGACAATTTAGAATATTTACTGAAATGCTCTATACATACTTGGATTGTAAATTACCATTAAACACTATTTAGAAGAGAAACAGAAGTTAAAATAAATAGAAAATAATCTGTCGTGATAAAATGCTTTGTATATCAGTTGTACTTGTCTTACTCGTTAATTTTCAAATTCAAATGACTTCCTGTAATTCGTTTGTTCTACAAGTGGCAGTAATATTAATAGTATACGAATAACTTTACTACAGATTTTTTACAAAATGAAAGTCTAGTTATTATTATAAGTTTTAATGTCTTTATCTTCCTGATATTATTCTGTTCCTAATGTTGTTACGCACATAAGTTGATCACGTTTCTATCTTTTTTATTTTACATGTTGTGCTACAATTTTCGTTTATATATTCTTATTTATTCCTGGTTGCGAAAGAGACCCTAGTAATTCGCAGCACACTTTTGCAAGACTCTCTCCAACCTAATTTTAGGGAGAAAGTGAAAGTCAGGTTAGTTTGTGACACATTTATCTAAAATGTATTGATTTAAATAAGCATTGTCAAATGTTAAACAGATGTACGAACATACGTATTTACAAAAATCATTCTGAGTTTTATTAACATTTAAATATGTTCATAATGTTTGTAATGTATTCCTGCAATTTTTGGTTCTTCGATTTTTCGTAAATGTAAATATGATTACTATTATCGTCACTAATATATTGTATAAGTAGATTACCTTGAGTCAGTGTTCCAAATGGTACAAATTATTGATTAATTTGTGTCTTAGTGTGTTTCCTACTTTGTCAACATTTTGTTAGAATTACTATATTTTTTGTTTACGAGAACAGACTAGATGGTTGTGTTATAGTCAATTAGTTTCATAAGCAGTAATAATACAATAATACCACTAGTCTTGTTAAAAACCAAAAATGGGAATAAACCATAAATGCTTTATTAATCACAAATTGCTAACAAGGAAAATATTATTTTCCAAGATATGTACATAGGTAAATACTTATTTATTAATGATGTTCAATCAAGGATTTGAGTTTTGAAAACTACGACCACAAGTTGCATAGCTGTTTCGTAATATATTGTTAGCTATGACGCGTAGTATGATATAAGAGCAAGGCCGACGAACACGTCGGCCTTCCCTTCCGAGCTCATGCTAATTAATTAAAATAATTTTGTTAATGATAAGTGTACCTCTTTAAATGAAAATGTTATACTACTTACTAAATAGCTAGTAAATTCTTGTATACGACAATCTCAAAGTGTTAATGATTATTACAGTTATATCTGTAAATTACTTGTTACTCTGTAAGCTGCAGCCATATACAAAGTTGTGTATTAATAAATATCCATGTGGTTTTCGCAGTATTATAGCGAACTACGTAATTTGAATTACTACTAAATTCAGACATTTCATTCCATCAAAACTTTTACCCATATTATTTGTGGATATAATATTTATTTAATGGTTTGCTTTAATGCCATAACATGTTGTGAGTGTATCTTGCAAATAGTTGTTATTAGTACAATAGTAATTTAGGTCCCTTAGTACTGTTGTATCTTTTTATCGAAAAGTAAAGCAAGAGTAGGGTGTAGGTTATGAAGAAGAAAAAATCAGCCGCTAGCAGTAAATGAATGTTTCATAAAATTTAGTAAAATATATTATCACTTTTATTACTTACAACGTACAAACAGCAAGGAATCGTTTAAGTGGGTTTGCTCATGTAGTCGCCAAAGCCATTTTCATAGGAATGCCATATAAGTATTTCCATTACATATATGCATATATGCTGTCGAATAAACTGCAGGTGATTAAGGCAAAGAAAAAGTGATATTTCCAATGTTTTTCATTTTCGCACATTTTAAAGCGTATAAATAATTATAGCATTTATCAAGTGCCTCTAGTCAAATTGTAGGTTTCCATGCAATTAACTCTTGAACCACTATATTCGTACTTGTGTAAGTTATGTACGTAGGTGCGAGCAGCACGCGTGAGATAGCCTGGAGGAATTATCGATTTTATAAAGAGGATGTGTACACAAATAGGAAAAATAATTAAAGTTTTCCCTAGCTTTCATATAGAAGCTTTGAAAAACATAAATGAGCAAACGGAAGTAATTTGTAGCCACCCACACAGCAAATAGAACTAACCTCATGACATTTCCCCGATCCATCATTTTCCATCCTCTAGATTCGGACATTGCACACCTCCTCCGAACAACAAACGGCCGCTCGCTCACTCACTGACGAAATTTTTGCAGCGTAACCAAACCAAATGTAGATACCACACATTCATCTTTCGCTTCTCAAACTTTAACTCACTCGGTTGGAAAAAGTGACGGCTGTGTGAGTGTGGGTCAGCATTGCAAATTTTTCACGAGAAGCCGCCAGCTTGCAATTTATATGCCACAAACACATCCTTCTTCCCTACAAATGATGGCAACCAAAATTCTAACCACTTCTATTCCACCAGACATCAGAGCAGAGCAGACCACATAAGAAATATTATTACATTCCTACACATATCTGTAATAACGGTTACGACAACCTATAACTGTAACATTTATAAAAATTCACACCCATTAATTGCCTCTTGATCTATATAGGGCACTATTACATGATATATAGTATATACTTAGTATTATCCAAGCTACAAATAAAATGTTTAAGGTTCGCACTTTTACTATATGTAGGACATAGGGTAAGTGAACTATATATTTTAAGATGTGTTTCCCCGATCTGATTTTGACCTATGACTCATTTTGTATGATAGCTTAGCGTCTTACACTGCCAGGCCTGTCAGAGTCATAATATCATGTATCTAACCTACATCACTCAAGCGGGACAAATGCCTCCAGGTGATGTTATACTTTATATTATACTGAATCGGCTTGTTTAAAAAATATTACGAGGTTAAAGCCAAAGGTACAACAATAAAAAATTATTCCCGTTTTATTCAGTGTAGCGTACATACATAGGTAGTTGTCTATGTAATATGTACTTTGAAATATACACGCGCTAGGTCTGGCGTGGCATGGCCTGGCATAGCTTCCGCTACTATCTTACCCTTTTAACAAGGAAATTAATCAAAAGAGGCAAGAATAAAAAGGATAGAAGTGGTAAAGTGGAGTATGTAGCGGAATGATCTACGAGCTCCCCGGGGAAACATTTTTATTCCTCCATTTCTTCCATTTTGATGGGAAGCTAGGGAAAAAATTAAATCTCATCCAGATTTTTGGACTTTTAGTATTGCAAAATGCCCAAACACAAATATGGTAGCATAAAATACGTATCTAATGTAGGTTGTTCTGTTGCAACTTTTCCTCTGGGTGACTTTTGAATGATATATGAGAAAGGAAGCCATATTTGAATTAGTAGAGTGCAATACAATGTTTAGATGACAAAAATAAAAAGAGTGCTTCCAACAAAATGTAATAATAACATTGACAGATTTTTTTGCGTGATTTAGTTTAAGTATTCTATAAAATATTAGAATGAACGAGTGTAAATCTAAAATGTGAATGAGAATGAATTTAAGAATTCTGCTGAAATCTTTATAGAGATTGTTATGGGAAAAGCGGAATTTGTAGTTGTTTAGGGATTACTGTAGTAGCAATGGCAATAGCATAAAATAGAGAAAGGCAGAAGCAGATTAGACATAGGTTACTACGTATCTCTGTGTATAGTGTAGCATTCCATGCTCCAGGATACACATAAGACCTCAACCAGTCAAGCCAAGCCCAAGCCAAGCCACATGCAGGCACAAATAAATGGACCGACAAAAAAAACTTTCACAACTTCTATTGATAATGTATTTTGAGCAAGTGATGTGCTGAGAAGTCATAAAAGGTTGTAGGCAGAAGAAAATTGGTTGGGTATTCTTGTTGGTCCCGTCTGTGCAACCAGTAGGTAGTATACTACAATAACATAATACTGTATCACGAAATCTTTTGAAAACCTATGGCTTTCTTATTGGAATCATTGGTTCCTTAATAATATTAAGAAACAAACATATGTATGTATTACATAAGTGTATAGTAGAGCCAAAGAAAAATTGCAACATTCCTTTGGCACGTGCACTTTATAAGAAATTGGTCGAATGGATAAGAAATGGAAAGATATTATGATGGCGAAGAGATAGTTTCATCTCAATTATTTATGTCGACTTGAAATAACTAAAAAATTCTCCAGGGGCTAATAATTGAAGGAAAACTTTTGATAACTTTTTCTCTTATATAAGCATGAGCACCAACACACGTCTGGATCTCTCCAGTCTTTAGGTATACGTTAAGGGTGCCAAAGTAACCATTATATTAACTACAATGCTCGAAGGAGAAAACAGATTTATATCAGTTGCGTCTTTCTCCTAAAAGTGTATTGCATTTTCAGACTTTCACACCCAATCAGATGCCTAATAATAGATAAATAAGTAGCAGTTTTACATAGGTATTTACTGACGTATTTTGCAATGAGTATTGTTAAGCTCCAAATAAGTAGAGCAAAAACTTATCTAGACAAAACTTAACAAATAAGTATACTTAGTTAATTGCATATTTCATAATGTAAAGTAATACAGTTTGTATAATGCAATGCAAAGACAAAATTGCAATCTGCATTAGTTTTATTGGTAAAAATAACACAAAGCTTAATAAAGTATGTGCACTGTGGGGTGCTATAATAATTCCTTCATAAATCGTTACCTGTATAGCTAAGTGGTAGGATAGGAAGCACTTTAATATATGGCTATGTTAATGGCGTAGCATATGTTCGACTCTTTATCATGAACTATAATGAATGAACTAAACCGTGACATAACATTATAAGAAACGAGATAAAACGCATATAAAGTAATTTGCGATAAACGAATGTGATTCAGGCTAATGAACGAAACATGAAAGCAACAGAAAAAGTCATTTATTTACGTTTCGGTGGTACTTACCTGTGGGTGTAATGTAATTGCTCATTGATTGGAGAATAGCATTGAAGGTGTGACAAGGAAGGATCGCATGTTCCATAAATTACTCGGCTAATAGGTAGCTCATTGTCAGCTCTCAAAAAATCATTATTGTAATGGACTAGGGAGATGAAGCCAGAGTAGGGGACTGCAACGCACACATTCTTTATTTAAGAGGCCTCCCTCCTCATGTTCAGTGCGTATATAACTGGAGTTACGTAACATTATGATTATATTTTGCTACCTAAATTCCTATATGTATTGTTCGCACAGTTCTTTTGTTATTGAACTCTTAGCTATTTATTCTAAAGGGCAGGTAAAGAAAGTTTCACTCATTTTTATTACGGCCCAATTTTCCCTCAGACCCATTTTCTACCATGTAAGCTTACAGTGTGACCGTTTAAAACATGATCAATCTATATATGATATTATTTAAACTTGTGGCAATTTTTACTCGTCTATTCATGATATATTTAATTACAATTTTTTTGATTTGCGATTTACGATTTCATACATGAATCGAGCAATTCATGGTGAAAACTTGCTCAGTAGGAAACTGAGGATTGTTATTAAAGGGTGGAATCAATGTGATCGTAGTATATTGATATTTAGTAATGGAATTATATTTAATGATTCTTTCTACTTCCCACCCTCGATTTTCCTTCTCTGTCATTTCATAAAAATTTCACGTTTACAATTTAGTTTATGAGCGCAACATAATGTGAGTTACTGCTTGAATGCGTGAGAATGCTTCACAATCCAAAACACTATCCATTCATCAGTAAATGCATGCAAGCAAGATGCAAAACATAGTATTCTGAAACAAAAGAGGCAGAAATAGAAACTTGCACTGCACAACTGAGACGAAATCTGATGTAGTCCTCAAGTATGAGCTTATACTACGTAGATGTATAAAAATATTGCGTATTAACATTTGAATCATGTCCCATTAAGTACTATTTATTAGTACAGTAAATTACTTAAGCAAAAAACGTATTTAAGTTTGTTTCTGCGCAAGTCTCTTTATGGATTTTCGTATCTACGCACGTATCATGCATTAAATCATTATATTCCTGCAATCAAATATCGTAATAAATATTACTTAGCATTAGTATTGAGATTTGATTGAGAAAGAGAAATGTAATGAATAACTTGCTGTATGCATTACAAGTGAATTTCAAATTATTACTTTACACCGTGTAGTATGTATATATATCTATGCTTTACACTAATATTTTGTATTGTATTGTATTTACAATGCCGATGTTGCTATTCTTTAATGAGAATTAATTAGTCCTGGAAGATATTACGGTACAGATAAGCCAGGCGAAGAGCTAATTGATTAATATTGCTATATTTTTTGTCAACTGCATTGTCGTAATTTGGGAATTTAGACCATATATTACCACGTAAAACAATTTAAGACTTATTGTTCACGACTATGTTATCGATAATAACGATTATGTGTGCATTATTATTACTACTGCTCGTATTTAGCTAGATAGTTAGTTAGTGAACACAAAATAACTCTTAGAAAGGTAAAAGCAGAGAAAGGGGAGAAATTCCAATGTAAAATAAATATTAGTGAGTAGAATGGTAAAATAACCCATAGCATCATAAGTAAAAGTAGTAGCTATGAAGTCTGTAAGTTGTGGTAACTGGAACTTGATTGCGTTGAGTATACACATGTACATCCGTGACAAGTAGGTAGTAAATATATCTTTTGTATCTTGTAGGAGGATTGGAATGGTGCCTTAGCCCTGTAAGTTATGTATTAGATATACGGTTGCAATCTTCCATCTCAATAAACTATAGGAAGCAGAAGTCAACCGTCAGTGAACACAAAGGCGCACATGAAATATGCATGTACACGCTGGTAGCGGAAAATATATTGCATCTTTGTTGTCTCCTCCTCTTTCTCTTTATAGTACATCCATTGCGCTCAGTCAGTCACCAACAACACAATCTAATATCTCATATTATATTTTATATTTATACACAGGATTCCTATCTAGGTGTGTTGGTGTGTATTGTGTATACTAAAAGGGTTGTCGCATCGCAGTCACATAAATACCTTACCATCTTACATCACACCATACCATACCACATACATTACATAACAAGACTATGTATTTATGTCTTACATACATTTCTCTTTGCTTCCTGGAGTGAATGTGGTTCTGGTTGTTGGTGTATATAGTTACATACATAGTGTATAATGAGTATCTTGTATATCTCCGGATATAAAATGTATGTATTATAAGGTAGTTCTAGTTTGTATTTAGTAGTGAGACTAAACGTTTGAAGAAGCCAAGTCAAGAGTCACACCGTTTCGTTGTTCTGCTAGAGAAAGGAACATGGAATGAGAAGAAAGAGACAAACTCTATGAGTATTACTCTTTGATGGATTTATTCTCATAGTGGGACGCGGAACGGGACGTGGAATCTCGCGTTGACGTCGCCTTCCCATGCCAAGCCTCACTTCACTTCGCTGAATGTACACTAAAGCATCAAATGAACTTATAACTTATATTTATTTAAGTCACACTTGTGCCGTACTATCTGTATTCACAGTTTTGCAAGATACACAATATAGAGTAGCAAACCATTTTCCGAGAACGTAGACAATTCGCCAATATTGCTCTGTATACTTTACTTTGTGTAAGTTAAGTATAATCGGAGCTACCTTCATAGCTTACTCTTTCAGCTTACCTTCATTTCGCTTTATTCCCCACTAACAATTCATTGCAGGTTATTCATTCTACAGCAGTTTAGCTTTCTCATGGAAGCTCAACTCAACTCGAGTCAAGCCAAGCCAAGTCACAAGTCTAACCAAGAAAAGCCAACGCATTTACTCACTTTACTTCCTTTCCCCATAAGCCATGAGGTGAGTTAAACCATTCCTGACTTTCATGTCCTCTTTTCACATGGCTAGGTCTTCCATTCTAGCTATTTTGTAACATAGTCAGACATTTACCCTCTTTATGCAGTTTTACAGACTAAATCGTTTTGTGGTAGACAAAATATGACTTATGTTTAATAAAGTCAAATACTTATCTGGAAATTAATTTGCTTGTACGCATGTAAATTGATATATTTAGTTTCTCGAATAGTTGCTTCATTTTTAATGCTAAACGACTCACAAAATGCGACACGAAACAGAGAGGCTAAGTTTTGTTTCAAAATGCTTTGTCCGCAATCCTACTTCTTTTAGGATGTAACTTACCTTCATCCTTGTCCCAATTGCATTCAAAATTTGTTAGAAAATGTTCATTCAAAAGATTATCATATTTGGAAGGAAATTAAGTATACACTGTATTGCAATGAAATATTGTGAGAACGCGATCTTCGTATCGAAATCTATAATCTATAAAGGCTTTGGACATCACTAGTAAACTAACAAGCATTTTTAGAACTCGTTGATATATATCTGGTATTAGTGGAGTGGTAGGTTTTTGAGGTTTACTACTCACTCCTTCTGTTAGATATTTACAAATAATGGATTTAATGATTTTAACTTTTAATTATTTTGATAAAAATGGTTTATAACACTTTTTCTTATCCAGGCACATGCTTTTTATTTTTAATCTAACAACCCTCCATTTTTCATTATGACTAATTAATAATACTCTTGCAATGATAAAAATAGGTTTGGAGATGTTAGCATGCTTTTCTTGATTACGTTAACCACAACACTGTTATATTACATATATTATGTTAGTTAGCAGGCTGAATGCAGAGTTTATCCAAATATAGATAAAGCCAAAAGTCTCGTTTTGGGGCAAATAAAATGGCTTATACATATATAATGGCACCCGATAAAAATTGCCATAATTTTTCAAACAGCAAAAATACCTAATGAATAACTATTATGACCATAATTTTAAATTTTGCGATGGTTTTACTACTAAAATTAAGTTCAAAATAGTTTTTCATTATGTATTTTTGCCATCATCAGGTATATCGACCTACTGCAGGACAATATACTTACTTATAGTTTGTTCCAAACGATGCATAGTACATGCTACTATTACGCATAGAGCGCTACTTACTACCACATACCTAGTTTCGGTGCAGATTGCAAAATTAATACCATACTTAACACTAGACAACATCACATATCGTTAGTGTAAGTTAGCTTACTTTAGTTAGTAAGGCAAAACAGAAATAAGTAATACAAGCATTTCTATCTCTCACAGTACATACATATCATTATTTAAAGAGTGTGTGTATGATACATGAAAGTATGAGAACTTAGGAGTAAGCAAGCTGCTTTCTCTCCAGATCTTTCCACCTCTATTCTGAATCTGACTTTTGACTTGGTTTCTGCTGCTTTGCTTGACTTGGTTATTACTGAACGGCAAGGAATGGTATCATCCACCTTTCACAGCGATGCGGAACGAGTTAGTTCTACTTTGTCAAGAGGTGACTGGAGTTGACTTGACTGGCTGCCTCCTGCCAGTTTCTTTTATTACAGCTGCGGCAATATTTTATCCACTTTGTAGGTCATGCCCTTTCTCATACACTTGCTTGTAAAAAATATGTAATATGAAGGTAAAAGTGTACACAGGGCGAATGGAAACGTCACGCAACCACTGCGATGTACTTATTTAAGTAAGAAACAGTTTTAGATACCTATATAAGTACACATACTACATACTACATATAGGTAAATGTATAGTATAACAGGTATATGTAATATACCTAGTAGTAGTATGTACTAATAGATCTTGAGAGAGAGTTGCTTGACTTGATTATGTGTAACATGATAATGTTGGTGTGTCTTTACTCGGAAGGACACATTGTATTCTCTTTCTTGGCTCTTGCTATTGCTTTTCCCTGGCTTGGCATGAGAGTGAAATCATAAATGCAGTTCATGCCTCATAAATAAATACACTTGCAAGTCACACGGGTGCTTTATTTGATGGACTTTAGTTCAGGAGACAGAGTGAAAGTAAATACAGGCTCATGAACCTGTCTAATGAAAAGTAAACACATGGGAAAGCAGAGAACCTCCTTTCATTGCACCTGTAAGTGGAAATGCTTCCTTTATTTATGTTAACTTTAAATCTTAATTTAAAAGTTAGCCAGAAACCATAAGTTTCCTGTTTCAAATTGATTCACATCTCATCTCATTTTCATTTCCTCTATTGTCTCCCCATTTCTTAAAGCGAAATCTGTTCTGCTTTCTCTACTGTATTGTATGTATGTACTGTTCATGTATAATTTGAAACTGGCTGTTCATTTGTCATTTCAACATGGTATGTTCACTTTTAATTTTTTAATCTGAGGAAAAGTAAATATAATGTAGTACAAACGTACCTAGCAATACCAAACACCTAAGACGTAAGTAAATGAGTATAAGTAGTACAGTATGCTCAGTGTATATGGGAATGACAATGAATGGTTTTGCGAATAAAATATTGAAGCTTTCTTGGAGAAAAATTTATCTTTTCGTAGTAGGTACTTTCTAAATAGAATTACCTTGAATTGCTGTCTCTGTCTCGCAATTTTACTAAGACTTATACCTACACAGTATATTTACACTGTAATATATTGCAGTCCTTGCTAAGACATGGGATAATCCTGCCAGATCTTCACATGGAAGTTAGTTCAGCTTTTGCCTTTTGCTACAGTTACATAAAAAGGGAAAGATTTCGTAGATATTTTCCCTTCCAGCATTTCTGGAGCATATTTTTTAGCTACATACAGATATCAGTACATCTACTATGTAAACGAAACAGTACATTCCCCTAAAATAACTGCGTCATTCACATCAAATCTAATATCTCTGTTTCTAACTTCACAGCCTGAGCATGAACAATATAAATACAGTGACAAATACGAGAAAGAATCATAAAAATGGAAATGTACAGAATTATAAACATCTCTATATTCTCATCATGTCATATATCTTGAAAATACTAGGTTAAGAATTATCACTATATAAATATAGTAGGTATACATTCACAGCTTAGAATGCTATTGTAGATCTACATACATATATTTATCTTCATATTATGTTATACACGCATATACATTGTACACAGTACATATTATGTATTTGTTATACTTATACCTCCAAATTCAGATTTAAAATATGAATAAATTTTTAGTAGCAAACTAGCGCTTATTTAGATACCTTAAACATATGAATCTACTCTGTACAAAAACATGCAACACAACTGGCTACATTTTTTAAACAAAACAAATTGCAAGTTATTTCAGTAAGCCTGTCCAGTGTTGGCAGAACTACTATATGAACATAATATTGATAAGTTCAGCATTACAACGATTGTTTTAGAGAAGACGTCGACTATGCTATCTGTTACTAATAAGGATGATTGTTATTCCTTACTTGCTTTAATTTAGTCTTAGGTGCCTTACTTACCCTATAGGGTTTTTAATAATTCACTCGGACAACATTTGAAATGGTAGTTTAGAAAATTTCTCAACAAAAGAGAAAGAACATAAGTATTTCATGAGCAGCATTATCTAAATCACAATAAGGGGGAAATTAGTTGGTCCACAAATTATGTAAAGCAACATTATTTTATTAAGCCCAATGCTTTGTACGCTTATTATTTAGTATTTGAAAGTCGGGGTACCGAGAGACAGACAGACATTCCGATTTCATAAGCCACTTTCATATCTCGGGCCTATTATTATATATAAAGGGTAAGATGGTGATGTGATGTCATGGTAGTGTGTATAAAGATGGAGCTAAAGAGAAAATACCTTCCTACCTTTTTCCTCTCTACTTACATTAGATGTATTGTAGTAATACCTAGAGCAAGGCGACACACACAGCGTATTTAGGTACAGTACATGAGTACACCTATGTACATATATGCATGTTCTGTGTACATAGAAGCATATACTATACGAGACTTGGTGCATTCAACTCACTACACTAAACAAAGGAAGACAGAGAAAGTTTGAGAAGAGAAAAGAAAGTCCTTTGGGACAAATGTCTGTAGAATTCCATTGGGACTCACTCCCGTTTACTCTATTCGTTTGTTCCTCTACTCCTCTTCTATACATACATAGTACAATCATAATATCACTACTATCCTACTCTTTACACTACAAGACTTTACATACAGAACTCAATACAGTAAAAGACAAGACACATCTAACCAAATACAAGGCTAATAGAGAGAATTGTGAATATGGGTACGTTACGTACGTATCTGTAGTAGGTATATTTCGCATGTGTGTATTGTATTGTATGTATTGTAACATCAAGTATGTTAAGTTGCATTTGTAATGATATGGGCTTGATATATTGTAGATAGAATGAGATAGTTTTATATTTATAGAATAATAGTATACTCACTTATATTTGGATAGTAGATACAGTTGTGCTGAACTGCGTATGTACATATACTTGCCATTGTGGAGTGTAACAATAAGAGAAGTTCAATGCAGTGCAGTCAACAGTAGTAGCTTTACATTGCATTTATGTATTAACAATGTAGAGCAGAAAAGAGATATGTCTAAACTGTCTGGTTGCGTTGTGCCATTCCATTGCATCGTATCGCGAGAGAGAAAATGTCTCGCTTCTTCCTTTTACTTCAGTTCAGTTTTCTATCTCGAAGTGTGTGTGGTGTGGTTTGTATGTTGACGGATAAGGCTCTTGGTTTGCTTCTTCCAGAATAAAAGTATGGGGAAAAGGTGAAACAGTAGTAAAAAGTCGAAAATGCTATGCATATGCGAATAAATTGTTTCGAGAATACAGTTACACAATACCTTGAGCTAAACCCAAGCCAAGCCAAACCAAACCAGGAATAGTAACTGTAACAACATTTTCTATAGAATAGACTGAATACTGAATACAGTACACTTTCCAAGTTGGCTTGACGGAGAACCTTGAATTGAAGTTGTTCTGTACTGTCTCTTCAGTTCAGAGTCTACTTTACTCTACTTTATAAATAAAGGGGATAGCTGAGTGTTGTGTGTATCTAAACTGCGTTGCATTCTGGTATGCTTTGATATAGAACTTCTAAATGTAGTTACCTTACTGTATGTATGTGTACCTATATGTAGGTTTGTATCATTCCTTGCATTCATGCATGTTTGATTTCGGAAGTAGCTTCGCATAGCCATACTTCCTAAGAGAAAATGGAGATTCCGGAGGCAGAAAAAAATCCTTTGCATCCTGTAGTGTTCTCTAACGTGTTTCTTACATAAGGCTCTGCTAAAGTATATTTTCTGGGAATTCGCTCCATCACAACAACGAATCTCAGAGATATTTTATTTTTCTTAAACTTTATTTTGTTGTGCTATATACTATGTATATGTAGTAGCTCTATATTATTGTACTTAGTTTATGGAATTTTCCTAGGATTGAGATTTTAGCATTCAACTCCCATTCGTAGAATTTTAAGTCTTAGGTATAGTACTATAAAAGATTATAAGTACGACAGGTTCTTTTTACAGTTTATGAAAACTTTCACTTGATTAGCTGCTTTGTAGCTTGTGCCATTCGATAAACGATAATCTATAACATTTACATTATTTATGCATGCTGTTCCTTCATTGTATGTATATTTATTTATGCTTGCGTATTTTCTTAAGATATTAGAGTATTATATCAGTACACTGTAAGTATAGGTATTGAGATGATCAGAGAAAGAAAATATTCAAAAAGAGATGTTAGTAAACTCTACTTTTCTCAGACAATACAAAGTAGAATAATATTGTTACTATTATTTACTTTGAATAGTCTGAATGCAAAGCTAACTTTTATTCCAAAACGGTTTCAATTCAGCTGACCTGTAGCTCAGTTTTCCTTTCTTGAACATTTTCTATTTTTGTTATAATGCATGTAGGTACCTCTACGCACTTTTCCAGCATGTAAGTTTAGTTTTTTCTTGTATTTATAAGTAGTATACCTATATACGATTATAGTTGTTAAGATATGTTAGAATTTATGTACAGATATTTGAGATTCAATAAAAAAGATGATGTTTATGTAGTATACCCACAAATGTATGTTTTTGTGTGTAATATTGAAACATATTGTGTTTTACGCACTGTTGGATACTTACCCGACTGTTTGATGTGTTGGTTTTGAACTTGTGGAGTAGATAGTAAGCAAAGCACTTGAAATAATCTGTATCGCCATTCCCCTCATTTTACTCGACGGCAGAATTCAGTCAGCTCAGTTCCCCTGTCGGTAGATCCTTTCATTTTATTGGATATCCAATCCAATGTGAATAAAAGCTTGGTAGGTATTTTCACTATTTCCTATGACAGATTCTTATTGCCGATTAGGAAACATAGTCACTATAACTAATGGGTTTTTAACCTTCCCCATCTTGTTTGCACTAATAACTTTTCTGGTTTTCTCATGAAAGAGGGATGATGTGATGGGTCTAGTCGGTCATCTTATATTAATATACTTTATTTGTAATTTATTTAGTGTCGGAATACAGGCAGGGCCCGTTTAACCCATGTGCGGACTGTGCGGCTGCACAGGGCCCCGCGCTTAGGGGGGCCCCGCGCTGGCCAAGAAAGTAAAACGGAATATAGAAATTTAGCCTTTGCCAAACGAAAATTGGTAAAAAAAGGAAAAAAATTGGCGCTTCGCGCATTATATTTACTATAAATTGTTTAAAATTTACAAAATTAAGGATACATCGATTTTTTATAAACACTGCAAAATTGTTTGAAAATACAAGAATAAAAATACAGTCAAAACAAATGCTAGATTCATCCTGGTGCATTTTCAACTATAATACCCAAAAATTTTCGCCCCTACGGGCCAACAATTTCAAAAATGTGACAATGTGTACGGCTGTCAAGAGCTCTATACCCCTCATAAAAACGGCCCGTATATCAGTTATATATCTGCATTTTCCCGAGTTGGGGCACGCCTTTTGGCCTACTTCCAACTTTGTTTAAGTGACACCACCGTTGAGACAGGGTATATATGAATGTACATACAAAAAATATGTTGTAAAATCCTAAATACGAATTCAAATGATGTAATAAATAGATATTTACAATACTTTCGCACAGGGCCCCGCAAGTCTCAGAACGGGCCCTGACTTCTGCATCTATTAAATTCAATTAACATTAAGAATGATATGAGTTTATAATGGAATAGGATTGAGGAATCGGGGAACTTACTGTATTTTTGTCAAAATGCATTACGAAAATATTATCAGCCTGTAATTAACCAAAGGTACACAAAACATCAACCCAAATATGCACATCGTGATAGGACGACAGGCATCGTTGTGTTGGCTAAAATAAATCTTACTCACAAGCCTCACAAGTCACGATCACAATCCTTCGCATAGTATTCCGGACAAGGTATCGTTTTACCGTACCTCTCTCCTCTGGACTTATTTCTATAATCGGTTTTTTATCGTTATTCCAATACTTTCCCAAATCATGTCGCTTTGCTCTTAGGAAAATGTGGTGGCCCTTAAAAGGGCCGTTGGTTTATAAATGAAGTCAACAAGGGTTGAGCGATT
>JAQFYC010000602.1:0-51576 GCA_034694165.1 Tomocerus mixtus
TACTCTATAAGCAAGCCTGTGAGTGAAAAGTAAAGAAATCGAAAGAACCTAAATTTTATGGCTACATACAATACAATACTAATAAGCTTGTATCGATAGAGCATTGTTAAGAAGTTATATGATTCTACAGCAGCTATATGAATAACTTTTATGTATGTAGATAAGTAATAAAACACTACATTAGGTATAATTGTAAGTAGCTTTGAGAACTTTTTTCCAAGATGGGCAATTCGTCTCTGTGCCAAAATGACATAACAACTCTACTTCTGACATCATTTACAATTACAACTGTAATAATATGTATCCTCCCTTGCGATAAAAAGTTAAGTATAATTATTCCACTGTATTTGCATATCGCATTATTAGTGATCGCACTTTATATTTATTCCCAAACACTCCCATCACCTTAATGGATAGAAAAAGCGAGTTAGCTCAGCTAAGTATAGTAATAGTAAATCGAAAATTCTCTCACACAAATCAAGTTGTACCTGTCGCGAAACAACATGGGTTTATCTAAGGTTTGCTCAAAAATACGAAACCCGTTTTCACCTTCATTTTGCATTCACATTCTGTATGCCTTATATTCGTGCTGGTAAATACATCAGATAATAGTTGTAAACGATGATAAGCTCTTTTCTTACGCTTAGTTACGCATTGCAAGTAAACAATTGATAAAATTAGTTTTATTGTTAGTCTAGATTTTCTGGTCAAATGAGAAGAAGCACTATTTACATCCCCTGAAATGAAAAGGAGTTTTGAGTTAATTCATTGTCCTAAAATTCCTCAGTTTTTGAGTTGTTTACAGGTTGCGATATCTTTGTTCTTTGAAGATACAGAATATTGTGTATACGTACATATACAAAGCTGCATTAGTATTATAGTGTAAATAGAACGTGCAAAAAGGAACAGCTTACAGTTTTCAAGAACATTGTTAACTGAATTATTATGTAACAACCTAAGTTTATATTTTAAGGGTGAAGTACTGATTGTAATTATCCACCTACTTAATCTTCTTATTGAATTATTGTGTGTTAGTTTTGCGTGCAGTTAATTTAATAGGACTGCTAAGCTCTCCTTGCTCAATGTATTAGATATGAATAACCTTAAGACCCAGAAAGAATAGAAGCTTTTTTGTGGTTCCCATTGAATTAGTTCACTCAGCCCTTTTGTTTTAAAGACAGTGTGAAAGAGGAATAAAAGAAGAGAAGAAGGGAACAGTTGGCTTGATGTATTCGAATGGCACTTCGTGGTTTGGCCTGGAATAGTGTTTAGTGTCTTGTAAAGCAGGGATGTTGGTATCCAGCTTAGTGTCGTGTCCATGGCCATGAGTCATTTCATCACGGCAATGGCCCGGCACAAGCCATCAACTTCTCTTTATAATTTTTTGTACGTATTTGCAACTCTCTTAAATTGTGGGTGGGTATGCTATACTAAATAGAAATCAGGCGTAACGACTAAAACTCTTCATTCTTCCTTCCTATTCTATTCTGTTCTTCTACATATATTATCAGGATAAGGAAGGTGGTGAATCTAATACTTGGCCAGACAAACACCACCATAATTTTATTTCTCAAGCCATACTCTACTCTTTCTTGGTTTAAGTTCGTTTAAATTGTCGTGCAGTTATACGGTTCTACTGTGTTAAAGATTGTGGGTTAGGATAGGAGCATTGTAAATGTACAATAATACCTAATACTTCGTGTTGTGTTGTCTACTGAAGTAAAGTAAAGTAAGAAATGGTTTACTAAACAAAACCAGACCAGAACCAGACCACTGTATAATTAAACGGGAGGAAGAGGGATGACGAACAAAATTAAATGGCTGGGCGAGGTGACTGCTGGCCTGGTGGTGGTGTAAGATAAGAAAAAAATGTAAGGGATGTCTTTGAAATACCAAGTCGAGTCAAGTCATGACCATATTGCTTCATGTTATACTACAAAGTACAAAGTACACTTTGGTATGTAGTCATATGTATGGATAAAAAAATAAGTATACATATTTAAGGTAGGCTAAGACTTCCCCATTCTGTGCATGTAGTACTGAAATGAAATTATAAGCATAAAATGACAAACGGGTGTTCTTAGTTCTTTTTGTAAGGTTACATACATTAGGTTTGCTCTAAACATGTGCACTGAACTTGAACATTAAAGAATTAGCGACAAAATGCAAAAATTGATTTCCTTACGAATAAGGGTGAGAGAAATACAATAATTCGAGTCGGATGCTACCCAACTATGGTCGACAGTAAAATATTCTCTTTTGCTAAGACATATTTTAGATTTCCTGTTTACAGGATGTTTGAACACTTGTGCTTCCTTTTTAGTAACTATATTATATAGACTGCAGAATAAATGCCACTTTTATGCGAGCATAGTAAAAAAGAATCAAAAATCGACAGACTTTTTTACATTAAATTGAAATAAGAGACTTGACCTTAATTAGGACACAATAGAATACAAAATGAGCGAGGCAAGCAATAATAATAATGGCATCGGCAGATGTTCATTACATTATTATATTACAAGTATGTAAGGCTTAAGGTATGTGTAAATGGATGTTCCTTTATTTACTTTTGTATGTAGTTACTAACTAGTGATTAAATATAAAAAGCCGTTCCTAATAATGCTTTTAGTGCAGGGATGTGAAAAATGAAAATTATAATTATTTATTCATTTTTGTAACCGTGCATAATTGCATTGTGGGCAAGTACAATGCAATACAATGACAAGAATAAATAGGACACATTAATTGCTATTTGCATATACTTTATGTATACAATTACTCTTAAGTACATACTACATAGAACAGAATAAAATTTAAAAACTGCTGACGAATGAGATGAATCACATGCTGAAGTCAAACTCTGTTGAAAAGCAGCAGAGCCAGTTTCCTTTCATTTAGTAAAGTAATGCGGTGACTGACTGACTTACTGACACTTTTAGATTCCTTTAATCATCGTCTGTGGCTTATGTGCTGCTACTTGAGATCCTTTGGTATACCTTATACTCGTATGTTATACAGTATGAATGCAAAAGGAAATACTTGTAATTTAGTGAATAATTTCTAACGAAGAAATGTCCAATGTAACGTGTAGTGTATAGATACAACTAGAAAACGAACATCATACAATAGAGTACAGTGGAAAAACCACATTTACCTTTAAAACCATTGAAGGAAGGAAGAAGTTTTAACGAGACACGAACTTCTTGTAGAGAATCCCTTTACCAAAGTAATAAATAGGTTCGTATGCATTTGTAGACATAATATCTGTATAACTACTTACCTTTCGTCATAGCTCCATAAAGAATTTACTTTATTTTAGTCTAATGAGCGTGCCTAGGTTACTTGGGTTGACTTGGTCTTGAATTGACTTTGACTTCAACTGAACCTACATACATACATAGCCAGAACTTTGTAAGGGAATAAATTCTAAATAAAGCAAATGATAAACATAGCGTATAGTTAATGGCAGACAGTTCTTGTTTTCTATCGAGTTTAGGAAAAGAGATGATGATGTTGATCTTGATTTAGTTCTAAACTCTATTTCATTCTCCTCATCTAAAGAAGAGTTGAAATGGATGGACGGTTCGTTGCTCATGTTCTGCTCACTTCCACTTTTCTATTCCGACCACCCAGGCATAACAGAATAGCCTCTAGTGCAGTACAGAGTGTACAAATAACTTCTAGCCTAGGTCCTTGATTCTAGGTTATATTTCTATTTCCATTCGAAATACTAAAACATAATATATAATGTTTATAGTTCATATAATGATATGAAACACTAGAGCTCTTATGCAATGCCCATTGTTCAAATGCCCCAAAAGAGTGTCAGAGCAAAGGAAAATGGTAAATTAAACCAAAAAATGACTGTGCTTATTTCAAAGCCATTATTCATCATAATGATTCTCCTTTCCTCATCATTCTAGCTCTACCTAGGTCTAGCTGGCTCTGGCTAGCCTAAACTAGACGCTAAAGGAAGTTGCTCTTGCTCCATCCAAAAATTTAAATGCATTTGCAGTGTCGTAATAATATACTTACCTATGCTATAAGCATTTGATATATTTTGTACTAAATACAATAGTTACATTTAAGATTTAACATCCCAATACTTACAATGTGCTTTCACAATGTATTACTGTTACGTATCTTCCTTTGCATCTCTTTCTAATAACACATAATAATATTATGTAAAGGTATATTTATTACAGCTAGTCTGAGTCTAAATCTGAACTGAAGTTAAAGTTACATGAGATGGACTCCTGTTGCGTTCAATGGGAATAGGAATGAAACTGAGAGTTGTTATACAATTATTCCCATGCACATAAATGTCGCTGGCTGTGACTTGTGACTATCTGCTAATGTAGTACGAAAACGAATGAAATAAATATGCGACAACATTGAAGTCATCGTCTCTCGAGTGAAAACATAAACAATGAATCCCAGTTCACATTTCTGTATTTAATATCAAGCAATCTTAGTGCATTATCCTTTGCTCATTACTTACATAGTATTATAATTATATCACTAAACTTTGTATAAACAGTGAATCCTTTTGGGATTTTCATGATACAGTATACACAGTACAGTGAAATAGGTATTTTATAATATGTAGTGTGTATATAAGCGCAGTATCAACTTTGAAATATGCATTACATTTTAATAATGTAATATTAGACTTTACTATTATAAGATTATAAGTAATACATTGTACATATGTTCCATTATGTATGTACTTGTGGCTGCAATGCATATAGCAATAGGCTACCTTCACAATAAATGTACCGTATGCGTAAAAGAAGCTTAATAGCTGTACATAAAGATTTAAAGAACTAACGTTCGTCTTCCTTCCTTCTTTACTGTCCAATTTGCTCTTGTCTGTCGTTTGTCTTTCTCTCAAGCAAATATTCACAAATGCTGAGGAACAGGAACAGTGAAAGAGATACGTTAGAGATCTGTTACTTATTTGTCTATATATGACTATACTTTCAACTACATTTGGTTAGGCATTTTCTATTATGGGAAAAAGAAAGATCAGGGTACTACAACAAATCCTTGCAAATGCTCTTTAAAAGATACATACTTATATCTGTACAATAAAAGTTTGAATTGCATTGCATTGCAACTAAAGTGAAGTGAAACAAATGTTTCGAATTTTCTGACGGGAAAGAGACAAGAAAGAAACAACACGAAGTGATGGGAGTTGCTAAAGGCTATTTGCATACACACTGAAAGTTAAACAACAATGCCTAATGGATACAATGTAATAGTAAATAATATACGACTTCATATGAGCTGTACAGGTAGATACCAAACGATATTGTGGTATTTATTTAGTAGAGTGTCAGCAAAACTGTAAGTATTGCAATGCAAATGTAAAGTATACAGATACTATATGGTCGCATCCTAATCTTTTCCTTTGTTTTTGTTTCTTTGGCTTGACACGGGTGATGTGGACTTGGGCTGACTTCATTCTAGACAATGACACAAGACAAAAAGACAAATGCACCTAAAATGATGCAAAAACAGCTCTAAAGAGCTCTGCATGCACTTTAAGCAATTGTTTTTTGAAAGATGCTACAGGAGACATTTTAAATAGACTTTTTTACTACTTAGGTAATGTGAGATTTGTCAAGTAACTCAAGTAGTAAGTCACTTGCATATTTACTCATTTTTGTACAGATGAAATTGTTTCTTTTCCTCACGCGTACGTTTACAAAGTTACAACTCGTAGTAAGTCGAAGAGAATTAAAGGTACTTGAACTCTCGGCATAAATGAACGTACTTTGTAGTGTATAATTGACACTTATTGTTAGTTGACTACTATTACTGAAGGCTGGAGTATAAGTAGTAAACTATTTACATACAGTCAGCTCATAAAAAGTCAAATTGGATAACAATATAGACAGCTGTAGTGATTTAAAAAGAAACAAGTCGAGAAAGTGTAATAACTATATACGAGTATATGTAAAAATTACTATTCAACATGTATTTACGGATGACGCTTTATAAAAGTATAGTTTAGGTTTAGAAGTTACAGGATGAAAAGAGTTAAGCTACAATTGGGTACTATTTACATTCTAAATTCCTACATAACATACTATGCATTATGCATTTGTGCATAATATGCAACAATGCAACTTACTGTAAAATGGGAAAGAGAACTTTATGGATGGGTAATTTTTAATTGTTATGCTTTGAACGTAAAGCGCTTGCAATGTATATTGTGTATTTACACACTGGGAAACGCTTTGTAGAGCATCTAGGAACCGATTCTTTGTGTAAATAGTTAAATAAATAGCTACAAAACTATAGCTGTTAAGACAATTGTATTGTATGTAGTGCAGCTAATTAAAATTAAAGAACTTTTAAATGTAGTATATCTATAAATTGCGTTCGCTAATGACTTTGATGTTTTTTGATTGACATAACAGGTATTCAATGAGGAGCAATCTGCTTTAATGATGGCTTCAATGCAAGGGGGAAGACATATGGAAGGAATTGATAACCCAGCAATGGATCTGGGACCGCATTCAGCATCAAACGGACACGCAGCTCCAAATGGCATGTACCCAAACCAAAGCTCTAACGGTGGAAAAATGTCAGGCTACAATTTCTCCGACTCATCCACATCCCAAAGTCTCAGCTTGTCATCGTCTAACGCTGATAGCTTAGATACTGTCATTTACAAAGGGTAAGTCATGTCACTGTGTTTTATATTAGATCTATATACGCTAAACAACAAGTTATTTGATTCTACTTCTTTGTGTTTAACGAATACAGAGGAAATACTTAGTTGAATGTATATCAATTCCAACATGTTCTATAAATGTCTATACTGTCTATACATAATACTTTTTTACGCGCAGAAGATTGATAGTTAAAATCTAAATAGTAGTTGATAGTGGTTTTGGTTTGACATATTAGGTATTATAGTCGTATTTACGCAACCTATAAAATACTGTCTATACTACGACTTTGATTTGAAGACTTTAAGGATGATGTTTATAAAAGAAATATAGCCTTAGCCTTATGCAGTACTTGGCTTCGTTAAAGCAAAATGTTTACTAGAGGGTTTTATTGTACGTTTTGTGAAAGACACGAACAAGCACTTTGACAGTAAGTAGTAAAGGCTTTTAAAGAATCACATTTCTTTTACATAGCAAATGTAAATATTAACATTGCGTGTGTGTGTCTACATAGATAAAAGGATATCAGTGCTTCCGATATTAAAAGAGAAAAGTAGATATGAACTCTCGTAGCTTTAACATTGTATGTTTAGCATATTGGAATAGGTAAGTAGAAAAGTGGAGCTTACCTTACGTATTCAAATTCACTTTTATATGAAACACATCTGAGACTATAGTATACTACTGATAAAAGAAAGCAATTTTGGTAAAAATGTACTTCGGTTCATGACAACATTATTATATTTCCTTGTATTTCTAGTTTATCAAAGGTCATCGGTCATGTTATATCATCCAAAGCAGATTCAGATTCAGGGCAAGGTATCAATATCCGTACACCAGTAAAGTTTAGGAAATTGTTTTAATCAACATTATTCCCTTTGTAAATTCTAAACAATATATCAATGTAATATCTGTTTTTCACATTGCTGTTAATGATGATCTTAGTTTTAAATTGTCATATCTAGGGCATATATGATACATGAAGATACAGATTAGAAAATCCGAAAGATTTAACAATAGGCATGATATTGGGCGTTTGGGAGATGAACGCAAAATACTCAGGACATGAGGACATGAGTTCCCCCTTCATACTCTCAGAAGTATTTGTATTTGTATAAGATATCACAGTAGTCCTTAAAGGAAAAAGTCGTATTTGTGAAAGCTTAGATATGACTTTTGACCTGAAATAAAATCGCATGTCTTAAGTCTTAGTTTAATTTTTCACCGAACAATGGAACAAAGACATTGTGTACTTTATGCTGTACAGTACAGTGATTTAATATTTGATTCGAGTTTGACATCTGAGTATTGTGTAGATAATATTGTTAAACGAACGAACATGTACCCTGTGTCCCTTCTATAAAAGATGTAAGGTATCTTCAATCTGTATCATATCTGTATGAAGACGAAGTGTTGGATAGTATATTTGTTAGACAAGCTATACTATAAGATTTATTGTATCATAATATCTTAACAGGAAACTAAATAGTATGTTAAACCTGCTGTAACAATATGTACAATAGTTATCAAAAGAGAATAATCCCTGGTGGTCCATGTCTATTATTCAGTCGTTCCGTTTTGCACTAAAACAGTTGGAGTTCTTTTCTCACTGAATGAGTCTGGGTCTCACTCAGGCCAGGCAGTATGGTAAACTGTAATAGCTTTAAAGAGTTTGGCGTAATAATATTAGCATATAAGTATTATTAAGAATATTTCAAATCTTTTTGTCAAATGGATAACTAAAGGAATGAATGACTTTGCTTTTACATTGCAGGCCAACGCAGCCAGCAACATCCATCAGAGAATGGCAAAGGTCCATGGATCCAACATCCGAGAGGCCATTAGACTTCAATCATAGGAATGAAAACAATTCATTTCGTGACACCAGTCTCTTCGACGGACGCTCTTATCAGATGCAACAGGTATGCCATAATAAAGCTGAAAGTATGCAGCTGAGAATTTTAAATCGCCTCTTTGCCTAATTCACTGCTAAAAGGGATTTGCTTTGATGATGAGAAGAGATTTGATATTTGGATTGGATAACGATGAAAATAACTCTTCTGAGAATTTGACTTCTAAATAAATAATTGTCTTGTCTTACAGATTATTACGGGTTATTAGTTCCTATGTATATTCTAGTAGTAGCTAGCTGTAAAGATATCTCGTTTTGTTTAGCTACTCAGTTACCTGTGTTTAAAATTTGCAATCAATATTTTCTTAATATTATTACTGTATGGTATACTTCCCTGTGGAAGTTTGCGTGTACTGTTACTGTGTACACATTTAAATTGGATGACAAGCACAAAATTATGATAGGCGATTGATAGGAATTGTTTTTAAGGATATAGTTGCAAGGGATACCTGTGTATGATATCGTTAGTCATTGTTTGATTGTTTTGTTATGCAATTTCAGACACCCCAGTACCAGCCGATGCAATTTAATGGGCCAGGAGGGCCAGGAGGACCAGGAAACTTGAACTACGCAATGGAATATCGAGCTCAACCTCAACAACTTCAGCAAAACTTGTCAGTACAGACTTTGCAGCCACCACAACAGCATAATAGTTCGAATCCTAATGGGATGCCCCGATCGGGAGGTTCTTACGGAACACATTCCCAGTTGACGAAAAGTCCACTTACGAACCAGAAACAATTCCCACCTACATCGTCTCCAACTGGTGGTGTGGCAACATCCTCCGCATCTGTGACTTCCTCTTCAGAACCTATGTTAGATAAATCTAAAGAATCAACGAAAATGTTCCCCACGAAAACTTACAACCATATCAAAGATATGATTTCTAGTCGCTTCGGGTCTGCCGCCAATAGTTCCAGTACTAATAACACTAATGGAGGGAGTGGAAACACTAAAAGTGATTCGAGAAATTTAAATAACAATTCTTCCAGCAGTGTTAGTGCTGGTTTAGTGAACAGTAATGGTACAAACAATCCCAGTTCGGTTACTAACAACGCAAATGGAAGTGCTATGAGTTCTTATGTGGACGCTACACTCGGAGTTCCATCTTATGGACATAATCATGGACATTCTCATGGAATGCCTAATATTTCTCATCTTCATCAGCATCATAACGGTGTTATTGTGAGCCCCGCTTCGTACAGTGCGAACAATGGGAATAATAATGGAAACGGTGCTCCCGGGAGCTATTACGTTCCACCACCAAATCCATCGCCGAACACAATAGCTTCCACATCTTATCCAGTAGGAAACAATCCTCCTACAAGTGGAAATCAAATGATCAATGGAAACGGTGGAGTTCCGAATTCTTACCGAAGTCCCAATATGAGCGATAGAAAAAATGTCAACACGAGCTTTAGAAAAGCCATCCAGAAAAGTACTCAAAAATCGAATCTTGCTGAGGATTCTATTCAGCTAAGACCGATTTTAGAACACGCACACAACCAAAACCAAAGTCCTAGTAGCAGTAATCGTGATTTATACCGAACCATTCAATATCCAGCAGATCATCAACAATTTTCCTCACAAGGAGCTGCTATCGGAGTTCATGCTGAAAGAGCACAAAGAGCTCTGGATAAATTGTGCGAGGCAGCCCCATCAATCCCCTTTAATAGAACTGGATCCGGGCCAATAATTCATTCCACACCGAATCAGTCAAATTCCAATCCAAATCAAACTCAGGCTGGTGCTAGCTATTCACGAATGCAACAGTTTAGTAATGGATACGGAGAAGAGTTGCTTAGACCTTCTGCTTTAGCCTCGGCTGCTTTAGCTTCTGGAGGTGGAATCTCTCCTCCAACATCCTCCTACCCAGGAAATCAAGAGAAACAGCAGATTCATTATCAGCAACAAGGTCTCTCATCAATCTCAGAGAGTAATGGAAATAATACACATGCGAGGCATCGATTTAATGTGAAACCTGGCCCGAGTAGTTCTAATTCCAATTCTTCTTCTGGTTTGGCCGTTGTCGAGAGTTCCTTATCTTCCCCAACATACAGCTCTCCGAACCCGAATTTGAAAAATTCAGGACCAGCATCCACCTCGATGAATCATTCGCAACAAAATCAACAGTTGCATCAGAAGCAGTCGAGTATATCTAATGGGAACGATGACTCTCAGTCACAGTGGGCTCATTTGCATTCTGCTGAGAGGCCTCCACCTCTTCCCAGTTCACAGAAACCTTCGGCAACCAGCGGTTTGTCTTCGGATGCCCCACATAACACCATCGGCCTTCCTCTTCCTTCTCTTTCAGTGTTAGCTGAAAAGAGGGAAAACGGCGATGGAAGTAGTGGAACTATGGAAAACACCTCCACAAATATGCTTCTGGAGTCCTCTGCTCTTACTGGTAAGAGCAAGAGTGATCAACTCAAGCAAATTACAACAGATCTACAAAACTTGGCTATATCTGTGGCCGCAGAACAGGCTCTTCATAATCATTTGCTCAATAACCATCACAATCAGTCCAGTAGTAGTGAGTGCGAAAATAAAGGTTCTCAAAGAGTTGGAAGTGGCCAATCGCACACTACGACAGATTCAGGGCATGGAACTGGACTATCAGTTAAATCGCCAGTTTTGTCGCAGTCGGATCCTAATGAACCTTTGGACACTCTGACTCAACGACTGAAATTCGGAGAAAATGTGGGCGACAGTATATCATCAGGTAAGTTATCTTAGGTAGTGTATATAAGTGGGTTCACACACCTTATATATTCAAATGATTGGAATTAGAAGGAAATCGATTTTAATAGCGACACTTAATTCGTTGCACACATTTTTCAAGAACTGTCAATTTCAAAGTAAGCTATTTTGTGATTTCCAGGAAATGATTCCGAGTGGGTGGATATAGTCGAGCCAGAAATTCGTCAAATCCTAGAGCTTGAACGGGCTTCCAAAGCTGCTGGAAAATTAAATGGCAGAAGTGGAGTTATCACAAGTACAAATACCCAGAATCCAAATGGGCCTTCAACTGGGACTCACGCTTCGTCAAGTATTCAGCAGCAGCACCAAAAACATACTTTAAGTTCCAATCCAATTATCGGCAACACAAATGTTTCCAGTAACAACCAGGGAACTAACGAAGCGTCCTCGTCTGTTCTCGTGCACCCTCATCCGATTTCTCCCACACAATCTCCCAAATTGCCAAAGAAGTTTGATCTCAATGCCTTCAAGTGAGTATTATGCAACAAAATACTAGCCTTATTATTATAGGTATATCATATATTTTGCTACCCGGCTCAATATTCCTATAATCCTACCTATCTGTACCCAATACGTGCTCTATGGCCTTTATGTTTGTAATACTATAATAACAATGGCTATGCTAGTATATACACGGGGTGTATAGAAGATTCTATGTTGCGTAACTGTAACCTAGATGCATTCTTGTAAAAAAATAATTACCTTTGTTATTTACTATCTTCAATAAATAAATCTGTTTCTATCTTGTCAATATAGCAAAAAAGCCAGTCGAAGCCAAGAAGTTTTGGCTGGGCCAAGTACAAGTCAAGGACTCGTTGCTGGGGCTTCCAGTTCGAAGACGAAAACTCCTAGAGCTTCCGCTGGAGTCGCACGCTCCAATTCTGGATCGGGAGGCCAAAGATGGTCGGGAAGACAACATCATAGGGAAAAGTCTTCAAAATCCGGTGGCGGTCGGAGTAAAGAACTTACTGGTTTAAAAGGAACCAAGCTTACCAGAAATGCTATGAGTAAGTTTTTTTTGTAGAATTCTAGATACTAAAAGGCTTTTTTGTCTTTCTTGACTGACTCCATGAATTCATGTTTTATCTTCATTTTTAGATCAAATCTTATATGCCTTGCATGATGACCACGGTGATATGACGTCAACTACAACTGGCTTGGATCTAGAATCTATGTTGGATGTGCAAACGGAAAACACATCTGATGATGATGACTTGAGCACCACTATCGATACAACTGATGCTCATGCTATTCGAAGACAATTAGAGAGTCTTGAATCCATGTACACAGAAGTAAGTAAATATTACCGCTGTTTGCTACGAAAGATCTATAATTATTCTACATTGAAAACTCTAGTAGACTAATTAACTGCATTGTAGCCTTAGCTAATGCAATTAACATTATTATATAGAATTATCCATTTTAAATCGCCTTTATGGCAGTAAATAGTACAACAGTAATCCATTTACTACACACCGGAGACCAATTTCATTGGACATTGTCACTATAGTAGTGCGTAGAAGTACCATGTTAATGTGTACTAATGCACACTAATTCTATCTCTCACAGGTGCTTAAAGTTCTCGGTGCCAAGAAGTTCGCTGGAAGTCAGAGATACACAACATCTGATCTGAGAAACGCCAAACGCCGTCCTTACGGAAGTATGTCATCTCTTCCAAGTTCGGTCAGCAGCCGTCCTTTCAGGGAAAAGAAAAAGATTGACGATAAGAAGAAGGTCAAAGATATAAAGGTGAATCAACTTGATCTAAAATTTTAAAATTCTTGATAAGTAATAATTTTCGTTGAATCATTCTAAAAAGTCTTTTAAGCCATTATTTTTTTGAAGAAATTGAAAGCTCAAGCTTCATGTTATGATACAATAGTGTTGTTAGTATATGCAATCTAAAGTCAGTAGCAAATGTATTTATGTATGGCAAAATACTCTTCTCCTCAAAATACGATTTGTGGAGAAAACCTACGTACTCATTTAGAAAGCAAGAAAAGGGCAAGTATTGTGTATGTACTATGTTTCGGCAATTTAGAGTTGCACGTAGGGTGTACCTGAACTGAACTTAAAATAATGAAATACTCTTGCGGTGAGCTGTGCCTATTCAATTGGAAACTCGTGTTAGTTAATCGATTGGAAGAGTGCTTTGTTAAATGAACTAGCCTTTCTCCCTTGCCTTGCTGGAAAGCCAGAAGAAAGTAAGTGCACAGTGTTGTTTTCTTCACTGCTGCTGCTTTCTTTCTCATTTCCACTTCAGCTACACTCATTTTCTCAAAGAAAGGCTTCTTTTATTTCCTAAGAGTACACTTCTGATCGTGACATTGTGAGTATTGTGTTGTGAGCCAATGCTTAGACGATGCTCTGCATTGAATTCGATTTTCCATTGAGCTGTTCCACTCAGTCCCCATCCTTTTGTAATTTTTTAAATAATGATTCTGCATTTTCTCAAGCATCACTCACGCACAGGGTACACTAGAAAAGACAAGATTCATGCAAATTTGACACTTTTTAAAATACTGAGTGAGTTCATATACTTATACAATACAAGCGCACATACACATACCAGTCCAGAAAGCAAATTGAAGTGATGTTGTCAATTTAATACTATATTTTTTATAGTACAATCTATACGAAAGAAAGACTTTGCGTGTCCTATCTCAATATCATATTATATCTGTAGTTACCTTTTATTTATTTTGGTTGTAGGTATTGATTGAGTTTTTCTTCCAGAGGTTTTGTAAAATACTCTGTACCTATTCGTAAGCTACTAATTTTGTTTTCTCTGTTATGGTAATTGATGAATTGAAAAAATGTCCTAAACCAGTCAACTTTATTACTGAGTATTTTGATTACTCTACTTTTGTGGTTACTAGGTATAGTATCCAATGCACCTTCCATTTATTATTGCCCCTCCCCGCCATCCCCTCCCTGTTCTTGCTACTAGTTTCAATTTCCAATGTGAGTAGTCCTTATTTTTGCAATAGGTAATCCAATCCCCTAACAATGTAATGCATATCACTGGAACTCTTATGTATTCACGTACTACGATAATGTTGCACTGATACGGGTCCTTGTTTCGGTCAGTGGCTGTGGTGTCACATATTAAACTAAATGGATTATATTTTTATTCTATTTTTAGTCAGGCTTGGTCTTTTGAACAATTACAATAACGATAACCCTTCCATAGTAGTACTACTACATACACAGTACTACACATCGTACTGCCAGACTACTTTACTGTACTAGTATACTTACATATGTTATTGTAAAATCTTATTCCTACCTTTGTATTACATTACATTGGATAGAATTTATATTTGCGTGTTAATAAACTACTATTGCTCAATTCGGGATTCTTCCCTTTCATGTGGTTGCTATATCGGGTATAAAGAATAATGACAGTGCTCAATATTCCAGTATCTTTACCGTTAATGCTTAATGCTTACCTAATCGGTTTTGCATTAGTAACGGAAGCAGGAGACCGAAAGAGAGAACAATACTCTAGTGGGTATTTAATGGCAAGTTACACACGCTTACTGATGTGCATTTTATATTACTCAAATGACTACATTAACTATCGGCTATTGTACCAAAGAAAGGAAATGTTTAATTAAATTACCTTTAAGGTCTTTCTAGAAGCTAGAAATTATAATTGCATCATACTTGTTAAAGTAGATAAAAGTGAATACGGTTCGTAGGAATATAAAAACTTACTATGTAAAACTTATGTATCAATATATTATGTACCTGCTAGTTATTATATAGGTAATAGGTAGCTACTCTAGCTACATACCAGCTACAGTAGAATTACGATTGGTGGTCAATTATTCATTAAGTACTCACATTGACGAAGAATTGTAATTGTATTGTATGTGAAAGGTATTTACCGCACTATGTATTGTGTAATGACTTTATTGTAATTCCTTAGCAAAGTTACGTAATATCCACTATTAGTTGTATATAATATTGTAGATATTGATGTATGAACTATGAACTAACATTGTATTTCGTTTTGTATTACAGAGCATAAATCGGCGGTTCCAGCGACTAGAATCGCATGTTGTGACTTTGGCTCGGAGCGTAGCTCATTTATCATCTGAAATGCGAACACAACATCTCATGGTTCAGGTTGGTCTTTTAATACCTTTGCCTTTCACCTTTTGCCTTCTTGCTTTCTCCTTCGGCCATTGTTATTCTGTTATATGCCTGTTTATACTTATTTCGCAATACCTACCTATAACTACGATCTATTACACAGTTTCAACTTCAAGTATATCAATATTACTCTACTTAGGTAGGTTCTTTGTGTCAGCTTGTAATTGTCAAATAGACAATAACATATTATGTTACTTAAGTATAAAATATTATCGCTATTACCGAAACCGCCAATGTAATCTATATAGTAGTAGTAAATATATAATAATACGAAGGTTGCACGCACTGCAAGTACAAATATGCATACGTTTACTGTATAACCCAAGCCAAATCAACATATTATGTAATATATATCCTAGGATATTTACGTAGGTATGTGTTAGATAAGATATTCTCAGCTACGTATATGTAGATAGTAGATTATACCTAATTATGTGAGTATTGAGTAAGTGCCACCTCTTCCCAGGTGGCCAAGACGTCATTTCCCCATGAATGATACACTAATGGGTATGCTTAATGTTCTGTGATATGATACTCGATTGGAGTAGTTCTGTCTCCTTACTATAAATAACTTTTGACTTAGAAAACCATAATAATACCTGAGCCGTGCACTTCGTTCTGCTGATTGTTATAGAAGGAGATGAATGGGAACGTTAACCGGAGTCATTTCTTTCTCCATTGTATTAAAAACCATTAGATAGGCACCCCGCCCTTTGAATTGTAGAAATATTAGAGTATATTATTACCTTTTGCAAGGTTATTTGAGTATTCTACTTTCTCCACTCTTGCATAATGCCCTATAAAGAATCAATGTCTTCCTGTAGCTAAAAATATCCTGGGACATTGCTACTATAATATCAGTAGTTTCCCATTCGGCTTAATGTTTTATATCAGTGCATAGTATTATATACTTTGCAGAGGGACGGTAGAACTGAGAAAGGAATAGAAAGTTGAGGTAAATGTAACCAAGTCACTTAGGAATACTATTATAAAGTTGTTTAGGGAATTCTGTGGAAGGGTAGGCAGTAGTCAGTGTCTAAATCTAGTTTATTATTATGCAATGCAACATTACGTATGTACTTAAATCGGGTTTTTGAAGGGAGTAGAGCATGCATGCAACGCAACCCATTTGTACTTGTCCATTTACAAGGCATTCTCTAATTTTGCTTTTCCTTTGTGTCTCATGCAAATGACTAGGAAATGGAAAGCATTCGGAATGAAATGGCACAACTGAGAAACCAAGTGTTGAAGTCTTCCCTACAAAACAACCAGAATGCAGCTGCTGCTGCTCAGAACTTTGCTCGTGTATCAACTGGACGAAATGGGGGAGTCAGTTTTGTGAACAATACCGACTGGACTTCGTTTCGCAACGCTTTGCCCTCACTCACAAATCCTTGCCGTGTGAGGAAGCTTACAAAATTCTTTGGAGATGAACCTCCTCTCATCAGGATTTTCTTGAAGAAACTTGGATATGAGGTATGATAACCTTGTCGTTTTGTCATCAACAATATGCATTGCCTTAAACATGGAAAATTTGAACCTTTAGCAAAAATGATAACGATGAATATGATATGAAGATTCTTAGAATTTTTGCATGTGTTAAAGGGATCAAGCATATTTAGGCGTGATGTACAATACCTAGTAGATATCTATCTCGAGAAAAATTATCGTAAGACCTATGTATTACTGGCAATGCCTAAGGAAATTTAATAATCTGCAATACTTAGATTTACTTAGAACTTAAGTGTGTTTTAGCCCTTGAAGCTTTAGTAAAGAGATAAGCTTCTGGCATATACCAATTTTATACTTATCTGCTTATATAGTACTACAGTTTATATTATGTTAAGTATATTAATGCCAACTATAAATGGAAAAGTTGAGAAAATGAAGATTAAAGGTCAACTTGCAAAAATAAATACATAGAACTAACAAATCGGACGTTGATAGAGGATTATGCTAAAAGGAATATCTGGGCAAATAGTTGCTTGGTCTTTGAAAGTATGTTATGGCTCAATCAAGTTGTTATTCGACTAGCTATAAATAAGTAATTAACATTAAGACAAATTCACAAGCAATTAATCTTCATGCAGAAAATGACTTATGAATGGTAGGACAGTCCTTTGATTATTTTATTCTGTCTATGTGCCAAATTGATACATATAGTAGGTACATACGTAACTGCGTTTCTTAAATATTTGCAAGGATATGACTTCTAAGAAGGTTTGCTATTTATGATAGGGAACAGTGAGCATGCTGTGTTCTTTTGAATATTTACTGATAAATAAATCCTTGATGAATCAAGTTGCGTCAAGAATAATTTGAGTTTAGCCATTACTATTTTATACGTATGATATACATAATGTCAATGACAAGAGCAAAATGTATGATTTATAAAAATATAAATTAATTATCACGTAATGGCATTGTTTTTCCAGAAATACGCTTCAATATTTGAGCAAGAAAGAATTGGGATCATGGAACTACCTTATCTAACGGAGGAGCGGTTGAACAAAATGGGAATCCCTATGGGGCCAAGGCTTCGCATTCTCCAAGAGGCCCATATTTGTCTCAAGCCTTCACATCATGGAAACCACGAGTCCATTCACCATTCACATCACAATAATCATACAACTGGAAACTTAAGTGTTTATGTTGTGTAGTAATTGCGGTACTTCGCTCGCGTACACGTCATTGTGTGACAAAATTGCTTACAGCTTACAAATAATTACCATTATTCAAAAATTACAGTATATTATTAAGATTTTCTATGTATGAAATATTATGTAACATATTATTTGTAACTGTTCTGTACTTTATTGTATCAGTGTGTTAAAATACATAATTTTATGATTAAGTAGATAATTAATGCGTTATTTTCTAGCGATAAACGTCATTTAATTGCGAGCAGATGTCCAAAGATGAAAGTTGTAGTAATTGTATTCAGTTCGTGTAGGAAAAATTTAATATATTTATGTTAAATAAGTAAATCCAAATTAGTATGTAAAAATTTAACTTAAAATGTCTGTTAAAAATAACCTTACTTTACTATAATCTGTATAGTTCTGTTAAAAACTGTAAAATAGTTTATGTAGGTAACTGAGTAATTCATAACAATTGTACTATATATTAATCACGTTAAATTCACGTTCAACATTTATTCAATATATTGTAACGTACAGCTGGAGAACCCATTTTACAAATGTATATAACAATAAGTTAGCCCATCAGTATGTTCTATTAAGGCATTTACTAGAATTATAATATAACATTTATGTAATCTATTTATCTATAAGTGAAGTACACGAATGGTTGTAATCTTGTAAGAATAATAATATTATAGTAGTTTAGGAAGCACACATTTAGTATAAATAGAATGGATAATCTACTTTCATAATATATCGATCGCCAGAGTGAATATAATATAATGTATTTCTCATTTTTATAATGAAAAAGTTCAATAAAGTACATATTTTTATCATAATTCATTGATTTGTCATTACCATCACATAGTCCATAAATTGTGTACAGGGTTAGTGATTGTTGCTGCTAATTTCATCATTATAAATATCAGTTCACTTAATGTTAACTTGTCGTATGCAAATACGTCCTTAGAAGTGCGTCATTCAATTTGCAAAAAAAGTTGTCTTGTTTTCCTCTCATTATTAATGCTTGTTACTTAGAATCGTAATCTAGTTATTCTTTAGAGAAGATGTCGATACCATATACAGGCATAGTGTCATAATGGTGATACTTATATGTGTTACTAATCGTAAGTCAACATGGAAAATGTTTTTATTTTAACAATGTAGGCAAATATGTCCAATTTTTAACCAACTGCTACTCCACGACAAGCTAGACAAAATATTGGATAGTACTACGTTAGTTTCATGTACGTACAGTATCGTTTTCGTTACCCCATTGAATTCGTCAAATGATTGGACTATCTGATAAAATTCACAAACGTTTAGTTCCTTTATAAATATCTGTAGCGCAAAATACATTCATATACTACTTATAATTATTACCTCCACTGAAATCATGATTATAATTGACCAATGATTAGTCATCAAGTTCTAATACAGTACAATATAATAAGTATACTTTATTATGTTTCATATACACATATAAAAATAGGTACAGTATCTCAATTTGATAAACTTTCAGAAGAATAAGCTTATTTTATTACATTTCTTCGTCTTTCGATACATCTCCAATATCACCGAACAGTCGAATCCATACATAAATCATCCTCATTGCATTAGATAAAGTCATGGCTCCAGTAATCAAAATTATTTGCTTTACATGATAGTCGCTACCAAATTCATTAACGTAATAGTTCATATGAAATTCATACTATAGCTCTCATGTTTAATTGACTTAAGCATAGTAATAGTAATAATACTACTGATAAAATACAGTAAAAAATTCTCATGAACTGATGTTGGCTTGACTTTACTTGTCTTTCTAGTTTCCTTGAATACATATAGATTATGTTTTACTGAAGAAGCGATAAAGCTTGCTTCATGATTCAATTCTCTTTGATGTGGCTAATGTAGGTACGTATCGTAATGTAACCATAATATATACCTACTAGTTGAAGTTAGGAAATACAAAAGTAGTATGTCCATTTGGGAAAAGGGAAGATAAAAAAGCTAGAGAAGAGTAACAAGAACGTAGATAACATGTACTACGTAGGTATGCTGGCTTAATATATGAATTTAATAAGCAAAATATTGTTATACTTATGTTGTAGAGAAGAAAACATTAAATTAGGCTATGGCTACATGTTTAACACATAAGTAAGAAAGGAATAATAATATATAGAAATAGTATTCGCTCTAATCTGCTAAAATAGATAAAGATATCAAATCTGAGAAAACAGGAGCAACATTCGTCTCTTATATGACTTGAGTCTCCTCATTTAATTCCATCCAATTTCATCTGAGACCATTAAGGAGGAATACATTGGCTTCAATTTCGTTTCGCCGTTTCTCGCTTTGACTCTCATACATTTCATTACATTACTACATCCCATACCAAATCACCACACTAATCTTGCTGTTCCTTGTCTTGTTTCTACAAAACATTCGAGGATCCATTTACGTTGTTGCGTTGTCTTCTAGGACGTGAACTAAGCTAACTACTAGCGTTCTACTTGTTTTCGATTGCTAAATATATTTCAAGATAAAAATGCATCGAGTGCTACTTCTAGTTCTCGTCATTATTGGCCTGGCTTATGGAGAAGTCATTGACAACAATATTTGTACAAAGGGTCGGGATGCAAGAAACCGTAAGTACTTTACATAGTCAAGTGCCTATCTTTATTTGCAAAAATATCCCAACTCTGAATTTCATTAATGATAACATGAAGTATATCATGATGTAAGTGCAAACACTAAATGAAATGTCAAAATTACTGAAATAATTTGCATAAACTACTCTTTTCGTTCATAAAATTGCGATATCCTTAATAAAACATGCAACATGCACATATAAGTTAAATACTTAGCCGATAACCAAATATCTAACTATGCCATTATTAAAAGCATTATGTCAAGCTATAAAAGAACTCAAAAATAGTAGTTATCCATGACAAGATAGTACAAAAATTAAATTCAGTATCTTTCTATTTTAATTCGCTTACCTGTATTATTTGTGTGGAAAGTGGCACATTGATTTCCGAGATGAGATTTCTTATATACTCTACGTACATTCTATGTAAATACCATGGGGCAAGGTGACAACTACATAATGCACAACGTAATAAACAAAAATAGACACAGATTCTCTGATATATGTCTAAAGTCGAGGAGTAGAGAGTACCTAATACTTACAAGAATATCTTGCTTGTCTATCTTATCCTGTGTTTCATCTACACTAAGACTAAAGTAACCACAACAATGAAAACTAAAAGTATATTTACCTTTAGACTAAAGTAAACATGACACGAAAAGTTTGATTATTTTCTAAAGAAAAGGACTGGCATACATTCTAGTGGGTTTGGGACAGTAAAAGACAGCACATATACGATACGCAATCTGAAAGTAATCCAATTACAAATATATATATATTGTATAAATACCTAAGTAAAGATGGAAAGTGTAAGTATTAGGGTGTGTGCGTGTATAGTTTTCAAATGTTTTACCCATACACAATAGATTTGCATAGATAGTTGTAATATGTGTAAAACTGTATGCTACGCATATGAATTGGACAAGCCAAAAGTAGGATGCTTACCTGTCCTGTCTGCCGTATGTATGCACCATACTCTAATGGAAATATAATATTAAAGTAAAAGTAAATACATCCCTTCCTAACTATAACTACCTATCGCTTTTGCATTTGAATTCATGCTTACATGCGCTACAACACTAACACTACTAATAGAAATCAATACTTGGACGATATTGGTAGTGTGTGGCTCAGTACATTTTCCAGACAAGCATGGTTTATCACGACATACATATTTAATGGGTACAAATGAAACAGACTGTCCAATTTCTTTTCGTATACATATTATTAAATCAACAATCGAGATCCAAATATAGATAAGATACCTACAAGTAGGTAGTACATATTAGTTGTTAGTAGAGGTGCAAAATCCAATTTCATCGATCTTTCTAACTTCTGAATATTTTATTAGTGTGAGAAGAGGACAGGTGGGCTAAACTTATAAATATGGATTAGATAGAATTGAATGCAGTTACAGATAAATAGTTAGGTATATAATTTTTACGTCAATGTTTTTTTATTAAAAATGCAAAACTACGTATGCGTATGTTTCAGAAGGTTTAAGTTTGCTTTCGAGTTATGGGTGTACCATACCACAGTTAACAAAATTTTCACAGTGAACACTCCACCTTATATGCAATACCCAATTATTATAACACTACATATTAACAATAACAATTTGTACGTTATCGATTTGAGGATACAGCATGCAGCCCAATATGATGAATGAAATGGCATCAATTGGTACAAGCTAATGGTCAACATGAGACGAGAAATAATAAAAATCATGCAAGAAACATGAAAATATAATATATCACAAATATATTGTACTTATCGATTTTTGTAATGATGTATGTATGTATTATTGTAGTACCTATACATTGGAATTAGCATTACATAGTTTTCGAAATATAGTAGCAGGGATATACATTAGTTAGTAAGTAGTCAGCTATTCTGGTGTGCGACGATAAGTGGTTTCGCTCTTAGTTGGTCTAAGCTACTTATTTCAGTTGTCGAAGTATTCATGCAATGCAACGGGAATGTAGAATGACAAAAAATTCTGGAACTCAAACACAACAATTCAATTTCCTATTCCATTTCATCTATTTTATTCATTTCTTAGTCCAACACAGAGAACCACAAAACCAGTCGTACCCAATATACTTATGGTATATTCCTAACCATAACTTTTTCAACGCTCACTCAACTTGAAGAGTCCGTTCTATTTTTATTTGCGGAAGTTTGTGTTCCGCACCTGAAACATGAATGTGCATGGGCACCAATGGCACAAAACATTCATACATATTGCACTATAAAGATATAGTTTACTACCTACTACCTATATGACTTATGACTACGTAGGTATATGGGAAGGATGCGAATGGTTGTTTGTAATAATTCTTAGTATATCAACATAAAGATATTTAGTAATCAATTTTTATAAGTCAGCGACAAGACCATAATATTCATGTATTCGTAGAAAGAAGTAAAGCTTCTTTGGTAAGAGCACAATATCATGTAACAGTGGCTACATAGTACCTCCGGTACGTTGTGGTGCCTAGTTGTATGGCAATCATATTATTATTAGCATGTAGTAGTATTAGTATGTGTAGTCTAATACTTAATGCCTGCACAAAAATACATGCCTACATCTGATGCAAGTATACATTTGGATTCTTCGCTGCGGGTATTTTCCGGAGACTGATTGATTTTGCTTGTTTATTGGTGAGTGGTAGGCAGTAAGTGATATTATGTATCATATTTAAGTGAAGAATTAAGTTCTACTACAATTTCAGTGCTGATGCAGTAATAAAGCTGCAACTTTTCGTACGCCATAATACAATAACAATAATAAAGGAAAGTTTTTCATTCTTAAATGGAAGGGTCATACTTCTGTCCTACAGAAATTATAAAAGATATGTTACCAGGGTTAAGTTTTAGCTGATTGGGGGCACGATTTAACATTACAGAAATTAAGAACTGTACACTTAGGTATTATTTACATACCATTTATGTTTCAGAAAAAGCCAATTGAATGCAATGCAAACTAATGTTCAGTGCTGAATAGCGTGCTTATGACTTAGATTGTTTCTCTCTGCTGAATGTAAGGGGCAGAGATATTCCAAATGAGAGCAGCCACAGAAATGCATAATCTCGAAAGGCTACCGTAAGCAGAAATGCAGAAATACAATTTTATACAAAAGGTACTAAGAGCTTTGAGAATGTATTGTATTAGTCCAAATTCAAATGCCAAAGTAGTATTGTCAAGAAAAACACGATAATCATATTAGTGCTAACACACGGTACGCTGTAAGGTAATCAAATTATAATATCAAAAGCATGCAAAAGGAATCCTTGTAAGGAAAATAAATAGAAAGCCGAGCTTTCGTTTCGTACCATCATTGCGGGCAACTAGGTATGAATGTACCTACATATGCATCAGTACAAAATAAGAGGTTAATAATAAAGGTAATCTAGTGCAGTACATTTTACTTTTGAAACCTTGCCTACTCAATAGGTACTTACATTAGCATTCACAAGGGCAGTTTTTTAGTTAGAGCTATATTTTGATTAAACTGTGTTTTTTGGATTTCCACCAATATGTAGTGTAATTACCTCCTATCCGCGTGATAAAACTGTTCTGTCGTACATAAATATATGCTTACTTTCTATATAGGTAATGGAAGGTCATACATCTTACATTATGGTTTTACTATATAAACTATTTTGTTAGTTTTTAGAATTTATTAGGATTATAATCAATTTCAAACCAATTGCCATTGAAATACAAATTGCTGTGTGATGTGAATGCTTCAGTAACATTATCTCATTCTTCATTTGCTTTGTACATTTTATGTACTTCTCTATATGTACTTATGGAAGATAAATATTAATATTTGCAGTCCCTCCGATTCTCGTCTACTTATGTATGGCTTAGTAAGTTAAGTTTGGATTTAGTTGGTTTATAGCAGTTTCGCTTCTTGTCTGTCACTAGATATGGTTAAGTCAACATTATCTCTGTTTTCTTTGTGTAGAACAACAAATCATAAATAAATATCGAAAATATACATTGCAAAAACTTCTTATTTGGGTATATTTACTGTCCATAGAAAGTAAAGTTGATTGCCCGACTGAAGTGGTCTTTTGGTTTGAAGCTGAAGAAAATAACAATTTTATTGCACTTCCAATGCTACCCAACTCATATGAATCCGAGATAAACTAATCAGTTATCCTTTTATCCTTAATACATATATGTAAAAACTGCATAATATTTCAATGAAACCCGACTTACCAAGTAGCCAATCTATCACTACCTACCAGTTTCTTCTGCCAAGAATTAGTTAAGTGAATTGTTATGTAATTGTACCAGTTTAAAGTAAACTTCATATCATACATAGAAATACATATCCATATTTACATGCATGAATTCTGTTTCTCTATGCTAGATAAATACTAATAGCATACTGGTTATATGCGGTCTTTCGCTAATCTAGTAAGGACTTTTCTGGTTTTCCGACTAGGACTTCGTTTTGATTATGTTCTTATTCTTATAGCTAAAATCATAACACTACATGATGCAACTCTAATTCAGACTATTATTCTCACTTACAACATAATTTGATACATAGAAATAAGCATTCGAACTGTGAACATGTGTATGGATATAAATACTATCAATCAAGAGGTGATTAGAGTAATAAAATATATGTGCTCTTCATCCTCAATGGGATATTAGTACTATTATGAGCAAAACACAATAAATGACCAGATACCAGATGACTAAGTATATTAGCTAAGCGGTACAGCTACAGTGTAACGTGCAACCTAGTGACTTGAATTACGCAGTAGCTTAAAAGTTTAAATGTACGTAAATGCAGACCATATCTGTCTGGACTATACTGCAGAGGAATTTACTTCGTGAATCCCTTTGAGGAAAAAATGTGAATAGCTATTTGGTGAACTTTGAACCAGCTTTTCTTCTTGGTAACCCATTCCCCAATAGAATAGTATGGTACATGTATTATACTCTTGTAACTTGCAATGATTTATATTAACTGATGCTGATTATACAATGGTAGGTTTAGGAGTGAACTCATGTGATGCCCTGATTTCAATATATTGTAGTAAAAAGGATGAATCGACGAAAGTACGGCGATTTGGGATGCGATATCATTTTTGCTTACCTGGCATTCTTTCACATGCTATGCAAATATAGAATGAATGGGATGCTCTGTTCACATTCAAATCCTGCTTGGTTTGGTTTTCACTGGATTGTGTGAGTGAGTGTGAGGGAATATTTTCAGATGTTGTTTATTCGGACGTCATGATCATAGTTACCATATGGGATGGGAGGAAGGCATAAAGCTCCATCCTCAATCCTGGTGAGAATTTTATTTGCTGACAAGGCTATTTCTGGGAGTGTTATGTTAACTCTTCTGTACCTCCACGCGATGTTATGTGATGTGTCTTCCACAAAAGCTGTAAATATTTCGTTATTTTTGTATTGGCATTCTGTATATTTAACTGACTGTAGTTAAGATACTGGAGATTTTGTCTGTTCCCTGGTCGGGTCTATACGATTTTATGTACTTGCTTAAATATCTTTCTCACTGTTAAAGAAAACTGTTTATTTACTTTGTACTCCTGTTCATTGCCATTTTACTTTGACGAAAGCAGGCACACAATAGTTACTTACGTGTTTGTATTTTAGTTAGTTTATGTAATAGTAGGAGGATGATGCGAGGCTCAATATACTGCCTGAAGTAACAAAATAGAGTTTTTACACTAAATGCAATGCAATGTGTATCTAGGTATTTACTGGATCTACATAACAATGATCTAAATATTAATGATGATATATTATTCATGAATTTGAAACGGAAAGTGAATTGTTGCTTTATAGTAGTTACCTCAGGACATGAAGAAATTGAGATATCGGATACCAATACCACTCAATCAGTGTCAACACATCCACTAGTACGGCTGCTAGTACATCCTATGTTATTACTCTTATTATTTTATTATTTATATTATTTATATTATATTATTATTTTATTATTATTTTATATTTATATTTTATATTATATTATTATTTTATATTATAATCAATATGTGCATTATGTACAGATATATTAGCCTTATTTAGCAGGAATTATTGTAAGAGGCAAATCTATTGCCTTCTCTACACACTTACATTTGTTCGACAACAATGAGAGATTACTTGACATCTATGTGCACTATAAATACATTAATATATTATAAAGTATAAACAATTTGTAAGAATCGTTAAACTTTAAACAATTAATTTTATTCGCTTTAGATCAAGGTGATGTCCATGAAATCAGAGTAATCCCTTGTGCCGAAGCTGACACTGGAGAACCTTGCAGACTTTACAGAGGATCAAACGCAACAATTGAAGTCGATTTCACACCAAGTAAGTGACAACTTTCAACTTACTACTACAGCATAGTGCATACTTATTTGTCTGTGTGCATAATATATAATTACATAACTATGTCAAATTACATATGTACCTAGTATGTAACGTACTTGTTAGTACCTAAACCTTATTATCTACCAGGTTGACACAAAATGCTGTTTCATTTTGCATTTGTGAAAGTAAAAAAATAAAATATTAATGTGCGCTATAATTTATTACAGAGAGAAACGGCCGCCGTATGAAAACCAGTATGTTCTGGATGTCCAAAATTGACCTTCCATTTAGAGGATTGAATGCAAACGGTTGCCGATATATGACTTGCCCCGTGGTAGCAAATACCAGAACTACATACAGTGCAACATTGGCTTTGGGAACCAATCTACCAGTCGTAAGTTATTTCAGTATAACACTTTTTGGTTTGCAGATAATAATAATATTTGTAGCTAAATAAAATCGAAATCCACCATGAATTTTGGGCCGCAATGAATGGGGGACCAAGATTTGGGACAAACTTGTAGACATTACCGTTAATGCTCAATTTTTTGTGATTGCATGCAATATTATACTTAAGAATTCACAGTCACAGTAAGGGAATGGAATCACACATTAATATGCACCTTATGGCGTTATTTTATTAGGGAACCTACCCAATCAAGTTGAAGCTGAACGAAAGAAACAACATCTTCTTCTGTCAAGAATTCTCCATCAAACTGGAAGACAGGCCAGCAGACGATTCTTAAGAAGGAGGAGGAAGATGTTTTCAAGTGCTAAAATTTCTCCATAAACATTAAATAAGAAAAATAAATTGGTATCTTGTTATATTATATGCTAATACATACTATACTAAAATACTATGCTTTGCCAGTTACTAATACTCCGAACTTAAATCGTCATTTATGCGAAATATTAAATGTTAAATAATTTCTTGTTATAATTCGTAATTTGATTTTTCTTTTTCTAATTAAGGATGTCTATGTAATGTACCTATTTATATTGTTTTGTAGATAACAAGAACGAACCTACATTGCCATTAAGTTAAATTAAAATAATTAAGACACAAATACAACTAACAACATAGAATCGTATCAGCAGTAATCATTTCCATATTTCAACAATTAAGTATACTAATGATATTTATTCATTAATATATGCATACAATTGTGTAATTTGCAAAGTACAACTTATATTTAACCCGTGTATTCTTGTGGACTAATTACCTTGGTTAGGTATGTAGAGGATTTAAATTTAAAGTTATCCAATCATGATTTCCATCAAAATTGACTTATTGTCAACATTTTGTTGTACCTTTACATCACATTAATTTCACATTGTGTATAATTAGAAACATTCTACATAATATCTATTATTATTTGATTCAATTATATTGTCTTATCGTTTGAAACTAATAAATCGATTTTATTTGAGACACTAACAGCTTTAATTTGCACACATTTTACATTAACTATATAGTAATATGCCTACCAACGCATATCCAAGCAGTGACTACTTAATAAATCGTAATTATTTTACGATTAAGTACAGAACACGAATAAATTATTATACACTTTCGTTTTAGACCTAGGATTAGGTAATCTGCACTGCTAAAACCATATAATATACCCAGTAAGAACACTAATAAATTTTACCACCTCAACTTATAAATCTTAAAGGTACATATCCATTGATATAAAACAGTCACGTCAAAATCATAAATGCATTAAAATAAATACATAGGAAAAGTAAGACAAGACATCACCGGTGTATGTAATTTCACTACTATTACGATCAAGGAAATAGGTAGGTAAGCGTATAATTAAATAAATCGGCCACTTTTGCCTCATCATTTATATCTCTAGACATCTAAGAAACATGCATGGTACAACATAACGCATCATAAATTGCATTGTAAATGTAACATAAAGTTACAGAACCTAATTTAAGACATAATTTATTACCATAAAACTTTTAGCACTCACTGCTACTGTAATTGAGGTGTGGAGAATGGTGAGAAGTGCTATTAGCAATTATTTTGCACTTATGCATGTAAAAGTATGTAGTGCAAGAAATGGCTGCACAAACATATATAGAGTTAAACTCTATCAGGTAGTAATTTTTATGCTTAATATATTTATGAACATGGATTACCAAAGGAAAGTGTTGTAAATCAGTGCAACAATGGGTACTTAGGGCTACTACTTAAATGCCTGCACTCTGTACGTGATGATAGTGATTTGATTTTCAATTGTACTATTTATAATAATTCATATCTTATGTGGGCAATAGTTGGACATGAGATAAGACAACTTTATAATACTGTATCCCTATTGTACTATGGTAATGGTAATTGGTTTGGTACTTATATAAGTAAATAAAAATTAGCACGCGTTATAAGGCCAAAGAAAACCTATAACGAGAAATAACTTTTATTTAATATGAATACTAATGGTAAGAAATAAATGCGTAGAAGGCAATTAAGGTCGGTGAACGTCTTTCTTTACGACATTGCTCGACATCGTTCTCACTGAGTGAGAATTGATCAAATGAAAAGGAAAGAATAGCAACATTACGTAAATATAAGAATTTTGTGGTTCAGCGTTAGAAAAGATATTGTATAACGTAATAAAGCTGTCAAGCACATGAATAAGAGCTGCATAAATAAGGAAGAGTCAGTTGACCATGATATATCGCAAAACTCGTGAAAAGAGAGATTCTGTAGGGAACGTGGGGGCAATGAAGCAGGTCGATTGCTCTGGCTCATTGTCAGCTAGATGGATACCAAAGGCTTTTAGGGAATTCGAAGTGGAACTGTATTGGTATTGATTGTATTTGGTCGGAGATTGTGAAAAAGATGTTAAAACCAGAGGAGACTGACGAAGATTTTCAAAAGTTGCACTCGTTGATGTAGATGTAGTAAATATATTTTCAGAATTTGCACCAGAAGATATTGGGACATTGTTCCACCAACCGTGAAGGTCACTGTACCATTTCGTATTAATATTATCTATAGAGTTAGTTTTCCTTTTTCTTGCAGAAAAATTGTTAATTTTCACACAAAGAGAACACCATCCGTTGCTGTTTTCAACCCTGTAGTTGGATTTCCATGAAAAGTATTTTAGATATTCTTCATGATGACTATCTAAGTAGAGAAGGTACTCCGCCAATTCTTTCTCACTTGGGAAATCCCTTGCATTAATGAAAGACCCGTAAGGGGCTATTTGTGAATAATCTGCAGCCCCATACACCACAGGAACGATATCATAGCGAAGTATGTGGTAAAACTTCTCCGTGACGTAATCAGTGCATAATGAGTTTTCGAATGACAGATAAAATTTGTATATTTTTGACAAAAAGGGAAAACAATCCAGGGAAGAATTACCCGGGCAGACTAAGTCCCCACATTTCCCGTATTTATCTACAGGCACATATTGCTCGAGTGCGTAGACGAAACCTTCTCGATTGCTAAACGTAGAACAATGAGATGCAACCCAAGCGACAAGTTTTGGCTTATAAATCAATCGACTTTGATTAGTTGAGGTTGAAGTTGAAGCTGAAGCTGAGGGAGAGGAACTTTTATCAACAATTTTTCTTCGTCTCTTTGAATGACTTTTATTGTATGATATCAAATCATTATCATTTCTATGACTATTATTGCCTGAAAGCTCTCTTGCTAATAGTATATTGCCTTTGTCAGCTTTTAGAGTTGACGTTTTCGAAATTGGTTCTTCGATACGAACAAAACGTCCGTAGGGATGGTAAATATCTGAGTCTCGTCGGTACGTCATCGTCCAATTGAACACATTCGCGTAATTCTTCAGATCTAGGTGTGTATGTTTAGGTGATTCTTGGTTCAAAAATATCCAAATCTGAGACGGAGGGTGATAATCGGGAATCATGTTTTCCGAGTTACTGCAAAAAATACAATACTAATCGTAAGTTGCAAGCTTCAAGGTTTATAACACCTACATCATCTCTAAATAATTATGCGGTGAGTCTAGTTAAATAACATTAACGAAACCCTACGGCTATTACCCACCATACCATACCGTATCATTTTATTCGCCACTTCGCAAAATAATTCATGTCCCTGCTTGGTATGCATACAAATTGTAGCATAAATAATAAATATACCGGTCAGATTAATTGTATTTATATAATAATATCGCTGACTTCTACTATATTGTAGATAATTCCTGCCTAAGTTACTCTATTATATATAATACTACATCTGCAGATGTTACATCTAATCTTGGTTACCAATTGATCTTGAAACCTCACACAGACACAAAAGAGAAACGAAGAAATAATAAGTAATCTACCAACATCTTGTTCTCGTTACTATAATAAGTATTACATCGCTACCTGTATAATAATATATGCTAATTACCACAAAATAATCTGTGCTACTACAACAAGACCATTTTTATACAACTGAAATGATCTGTCAACTTTAAACCTGCGTGCATGGGCAATTCGCATGAATATCTGTAATATATTTAATTTTACCTCGTTAACAGTACCTACTATTTACTATAACATTCGTAAGTAATAAGACTAAGATGTAAACGCTAAAATATTTTCGCATGCATGTAACAACTCGAATTTTGTACAATGCTTATAATTCGTATGCACATACCTAAACGGAATACTTAACTCATTTGCTCAACCGGTAACTTTTTGGTGACAACTACCAAATGCAACATACTTCATTCCCATCCGCATGCTATCAATGTAGTCTACCGTCTACCTAACTCTATGGCATCTTTCTACTTGACAGATAAGTTAAATAACTTTTTCTTGCATACATGTACATGTATGTATACAAATTATTATTATATGTATAACTATAGATAAAAATCTTTCTTGCAATTTTCGCTATCAGAGACTCATGAGAATTTTAATGCTATATTTAGGGCAAAGGGATAACGATATAATATTTTATCATTTGATTACTTTTGTTTCTAATTATCATCACAAGTTTTGGTCCTAAAAAACCTGAATGAGTTGAATTTAAAAATGCAGCTTAATACAGACAGGATATACTTATCTTGTTTCAAATGTAACTAACACAGAACAACCCACACACACACATTATGTGTTTCCAATCTCATTTTGCCTCCTTAACTTCCATATGATTGTTGTTATGTAACTTGTTATATAAATTAGAGTAATATATTTACAAACCTATTAATATCCCTGGCATGGAATATGACTCCATCACTAAGACCAAACAGGCTTTTGTTAAAGGTCAGTTGACATTCAACTGGGCAGTTACGGAATGTTTCTTGGTCAATCAATAAGGCCGCAAAGTTATAATCACCGAAGTAGCTCGTCCAAAATAGAATTTTTTTCAAGTTTAAATCTTTTTTATCAAATAGATGAATATCGTCCCCGAACTTTGGAGAACTTGCCACATTGTTGTTTCCAAAATTTAAACTATTTCCATTATAAATTGTAAAGATGATGCATCCGCACACAACATTGAGAATGATGAAGTAATCTCGCAATTTTTGCTTAACTCCTCGTTTCATCGTTCTTGGTATTTCGTTACTTACAAAATAGTTAACCAATTTCTACAAGTGAAAATGATTCGACAAAGGTCAAACGGCACATGATGTAGTGATATCATAATCATAATTGTTGCCAACCCTTCCACAGGTGGTAATACTGAATGTGGTCATCTTCAGTTTGTCTGTAAAAATAAAATATTAAGTCATTTTTATGTACTTATGTACAAAGATACAGCTTTAATGATTGTATAGAATATAAATGTCCCAAGTTAAATATTTTTCTATATCCTATATAATACAGTAGTTAAGCTTATCAGATTATGTTACTGCTTTTCTATTTAATGTTTGACAATTTGTATTGAATATGTCGCACCACTTTCTTTGTAATGAGACAAGAATCGGCTGAACTGTGGTTACTTACCATACAATTACATAAGACTCAAAGGGAAGTCATGCATGACCGTACTAAAAAAGATCGTGCAATCGCATGATAAAAAAGACCAGCCCAGGAAAAACTTTAGATCTATTATTTACATTACCTAATGCCCACTTTGCCCACTGCCGACCCGGCCTAGAGTACCTATATGATTACGCTTAATTGTAATGCTTCGAAGAGGACTATAGACTAATGTGGGTAATATATCTGTATTTACGTCTTGTAGCAATTTCCAAGCACATTATTTCTCCACGAAAAACTCAATCAATTTGAGAATATTGACTTTGCTTACTAAGGTATTGCATGAAACTGAAAATATGGCAGAAATCTAACTTATGTTTAGATTAAGAATAGTACACTTGTTTAAAAAATATTAAATCGACGTATATCTTTGTAAAACATGAGTAACATGGTATACAAACTTGCTTACACTATACTACCTGCAGTTGCAGTGCCTACATGAAGGTGCACACATCTAGGATTGCTTGCTATCTAAAACAAGGTGTGTGTCGCACAGGTATTTGTGTAAACTGTAAACCAATGTTCTTTCACACTTCCTAACAATATTGGACTTGAATTCTACATTACATAACGTCCTATCAGTACCCAGCAGTAGGTACTTGCTACCACTTCTGCGAGTTTTAATAGTTTAACTAAAAACGTAACATAACTATTCCTACCCTATTTGTATATACCAAAACTTACATTTTGATTTTCCTTTTCAATACCAAAAGCCAACGTAACCATAAACTTAGACACTACTGACCGAGAGAGGAGTCAAAAATACAATGAAAATTAAAGTTAGAGAGGAGATAGAGCCGAAATTGTTATTCATGCTTCACATAACATCACATCATTTCCCTCATAAACTGAAGAGGGAAGCAAACGGATATAGTTTTCAGCTCATCGTTACTTGTAATCATACACTTCGCCTTTCCTGTGTGCATTTACAATTTTACAATATAAAACACGGAGGAGATCTACACTTACTTGCACTTCAGATTAAACATACCATATATATAAGTCATACAATAGCATACATAACATAATAACATACCCACTAGCAATAAATAGAGTATTAGAATAAGGAATAATGAAAGAACGTTTGTTCGTTCCCGTCTCTAGACTTTCCGTGAGTATCATGTCATGCTTAACGACACGGTTCATGAATTGAATTAGTAATAGCAAGGAGATTTTTTTTCCTATAAGTTTATACTAAAGGTAGTAGGTAAGTCAAAGTCAGTCTCAGGTAAGTATAAGTATACGCACATAACACACCCACACAAAAATAACGCATTACATTACACAAAGCAGAAATAATATTACGTAGCTATAGTTTGGTAAATGCTAAGTAAGCAGGTGAATTTACTGCCTTCTTGCTTGAGTAGGTAGCACGGACGGATGTGATGGTGTGTTGTGTTCACTTTGGTGGTTTGGTTTGTCTGGGTTATACAACTTTACTCATGCAAAGGTTATATTTTCTCGTTTTATGATCAACTAAAGGTACCATTGTGCTCGGTATTGTTTTCTTAATGCTAATACTATTTGTACATAGGTAGGCAAGACTCAAAAATATATTTAAAAGTTTAAGAGAAGCTTATATCCAGGTATTCACTAGCACTGAATGAATCCCTACTTAGAAGGTAAGTGGCATAACATTAAAATTACGCCGGCCGGACTAAGACTACATGCTTAAGCATCAACATCCTCATGATGTGATGTATGCTAATGAAATCTCTGTATGTAGATTTGAATTGCAGCTAAAGGATATAATGTTCTTTGTTATACTATACACTTACACAAGTATACTGAGAACAGAACATAGCTTACGGGCCACACTCCCATTTTTCTCCAGTGCTTATGAGTTAAGAGTATTCAGTCACTTTACTGTACACTGCTTTTTGTCAGCACTATTTATTGATGTAGAATTTTAACACTAGTGTTCAAATCTCTTTAAATGTGCACAGTCGAAGCAACTTTAGTACTTATTACTTTTACCACCTTAACAACACTGATTGTGAGTCATTTGTTGAAGAAGAATGTTTCACGTTGATTTTAGAGTCAAAATTTAGAGATGACGTATATCATGCAAGTACCAAGTATGTGTATTTGGTACTTAACTAATAAGCTGTAATAATAACAAAGGCAAAAAAATATAATGGTAATAAAGTTGAAGTCTCATGCTCAGGTTGCATCTGTGCGTGCATAAATATTGTATTACATGCGACATGCCATCATTAACAAATTAAATTACTAACTACCACTGCAATTATGTCATAGTCATGTCTGAATTTGAATGTATGAATAGATATCTTCTAATTTCAAAGGTATAGAGTTACTTAAGGTACGTATGGCTTTGCTTATAAGTATATCTATTTGTTTCTAATAGTTTCTTCGTAATGTAGCAAACAGAACGATTGTTAGCATTATGCTATTATTTATTACTTTTATGCCCGCATATGGGCAAATGGGCATATCTTCACCAATACAAAACTCCGATGTGGATCTAGTATGTATTGCACTGCACTGCGCTGGGATTTGTTTTGTAATTGTAATGGAAATAATATTTTTGTATGCAAAACAGCATGGTCTATGGAAATGTAAGGGGAAAACATTGTAAGTAGAAAAATAACTATGAACTCAACTGTTGTACTTACATTTATCTGCTACATTTGCATCACGTATGTATGCTAATTATTCAACATTTAGTCATATTACTTACTACAATACAAACATACATAACAGCTAAATATTTTTCAATTATATCTTTTAGTGTAGTTAGCTGACACATATCTGTTCTTTAGAAACCTGAGCTGACATTACACCTTGACCTCAACCCGTGGAGTGCCATTTATCATATAGTCACTAATCTTCCAATGAATCTTTTCCCAGGCTTTCTACTGGCAAAAAGTGACATGACATATACGTATATTCTCCTTCCACACAAGGAATAATCTTTTATGTCTCAAAACTGTGGAATAGAATTATACCAGAACAATAATATTACAATCACCAATAGTGAAATGAGCTACTTTTTATAACTCTATACAAAAATAGACCTTCACTAAGAACTATCAGTATTGTTTAGGATGAAAGAATGATTCAATTGGTATTAATATTCAATTTAAGTTTGAGTGCTGATTCCAACAACTTATTGGTTCCAATTGCTCATGAAGTATCTAACACTATTTCTTTAACGCTTTTTACTTTTCACCTAACAAAAACCGGTATCTTGGAACATAAATGTCAATAATTAGCTAAAAATATATTCTACTACATGCACATATTGTTGTATAGTCAAAATGTTCATTTTCAAGGCCCCATATCTCGACTTCGACGCAAATGTCTTTCATATGCCAGATGCCCCAAAGAAAGGGGTTAAGCAATGTACAAATAGTACATTATACATTCATCCCAAAATTGATAGAAAATGTACAAATGAAATAATATATTCATGTACAATAGGTCATAGGTGATTGCACGCATAACAATGCCCTAGAAGACTTAAAGAATACCGCATACACAGCCCACACACCTACCCTTTATCTAACACACACCTTGTATTTAGCAGTTATTTTGTAAAATATAAGTCAATGAATTAAAATGAATTTTGTATTAGTTTGAAATTGTGCTTAGCATCATTTATTGTCCATAAAGTAATGTCCTGTAGTAAAACAAGCCATTTCCTGTCCTGTCTACCCAAAAAGTATTGACACATACTGCCCATTGAATTAATATGTGACAGAGCAAGAATAATACAGGAACACCTTTCACAATCTGTTGCTACTGAATTTTTAGGATGTAGGTTTATACTTTTTGAGTCTGTCATGTAAGCTTAAGACTACAGGTGTGGACTGCTGTACACATACACATTTCCTACTGATCAGAGAGTAATATTCTTTTTAGAGTGCACAGAATTTATGTTAAGTGTCCAACAAAGTTGTATTAAGAGGAAGCAAGTACAATAATGTTAGAATATAATAAAAATATGAGGTAACTGTAACATGAACAAAGGCCACACACATACACAAAAAGCATGTATGCGAGCGATGTTGTGGTGTTGCTACAATTGTTAAACAACATATTGTATACACACATTGCACTATGATAAGTGTTGCATCCTACTAATCTTGTTTGTTTTGCTATTGCACTGCTGTACTCAAAGTACCTAAATAATAATGGGGAAACTTTTTGCGATAAAAGTTTATGGTGGTTGAGATTGAGAGTTGAGTGAGGAGAGTAGTATTTTTTAATATCTAATATCTTGTTGCATTAAATTTTGCTGCATTTAATTGAAAATGCATCTACTTCTCAAAATGTAAATGAAGTACTCACTCAGTTTATACACTGCACTTTAAAGTAAATACTAAATAAAATACTCTAAAACAGAAGAGCAACATCTACAGGCCATGTATGCATAGCTTATTATGTATTGTTACGATTATTACTTATGTTAGCCCCTTTCATTATCAATACGCTTTTTATTGAGGGCAAAGGCAAAGGCACAAGAAAAGAACGGAAGTTACGGCTTCATAAAAAAGAAGACAGGGTTTTATTTTGTATTGAATATTTTTTGGTGAATCATTTCCTTATCATGGTTTGACATGACTTAATTAAACATCAACTTTGATTTGATAATTAAACGTTTAATGTTATTTGATGAATTAACTTAGGTATGCTAAAGCTTTGCTTCGTTATTTAGGAATCTTTTGTACTTTTTGCCCAATGCGGCTCAAGAATGTCTCCTGATATGAAAATTTTACACAATTTATTAACTTCACCAGACATTACAACTCTGTCTGGTCTGAGGTATGTAAATGCGTACGGTACGTATCTATGCAATGACACGAAATTAGGTCGAGATGTATATTAATAAAATTACACCTGTCATTTGTGTCCCAATCTCAAGTGACAAAAGACAAGAAACAGGATAAGAGAGATTTGATAATAAGGTTAGCATAAAACACGCAACGTACTATATAATATTATATCGCCATTACTCACAATCAGCGCAAATAAAATATTACTACATGCATGTCCCACTACGAAGATGGTTCAATATTTTTACTTAAGAAAGTGCAAGTGTTCTAGTTTTAAGTGTTTATACATCCCTTATGTTCCTCTATTATAGTATTACACGCAAAAGTTAAACTAACACTAATGAGTTTTCTGTAGCTACATACATTACGTGTACGTTTACGATGTACTTAATTAGCAATTACTAACTCGAGAATTAAAATGTATAATTAACTAGTTACTATATTGTCCAAGTTTCTGTTTGCAATACAAAGTACAATGGGTGCTCGAAATGAGTGAGATACTCATTCTGTTTATCGAAGACTTTAATATATTATTTTTCCTTTACAGTATTAGCATTAGAGTTAAGTAATGGGTCTTATCTACAAATGTTATCAAAACAATACTTAATTATAATTAATGTTAATCATAAATTACTGCAAACTGAGTATTATAATACATATAGCTATGCAAATCACAGATGCCTAAGTTATGGCTAATTGTTTAATGACCTACAACATTGCCAACTGAAGCACGTAAAGGTATGTAAAATGCAATGTGTAAAAGTGCCACTATAACAGTGTGGATGCACCCTGTATGCAAATAACTATTTATTAGTAACAACTGATATTTATAGCTACCTATATATGATAAGAGCATACCACAGAAACTTAATTTATGTTTCAATTATCGTAATTATTGCACATACGTATAAGACTTTATAGCTTCTATAATAGCTATTCATATTATAATAGGGTTTTGTGTAAAATGTGAAATAGATTTATTTCATGTATATATAAATAGATAGAAAGGAATTAGTAACTAATTTAAATTAGTATAAATCACACTGCACTAGTTTAATTCAGATAATATGGTTATCAACAGAATGCAGATAAGGTACCTGAATTTATTTGTAGTATTTTAAGGGTAAGAGCAGAAAGATTATATTTTTGTGATACTTTTTAGTGATACAGTGTCCACTATATTAGTATAAAATCACTTCACATTTTTTTACACACTAAAAAACTGTACACAAATTGGACGTTCATTACACATTTGCTTACTGTATGTTTGGATAGGTATGTAGAAGGTTATTTGCTATAATAAACTTTGCAGGCCACTATCTGTAAGCTAGCAGTAGAGTAATTCTGTTGATTCCCGAGAAGGTATATTTCTCTCAGCGAATGTGTCTCAATTCCTACTGTATTTATGGTTTAAAAGTGTATAAGTAATGTATGCACATATTTTTGTTTCTGGATTGTAGCGAATGCATTAAAAATACAAATATGTAATGTGTGTGTCCCTAATTTACATAAGTAGCAAGTAATGCCAGTGAAACGGAGTAAAAACTTTGCTCTGGTGTTTGGTGGCTGGTAAAATGAGATTTCGAGTGAAAAGGAGAAAGCAGTTCCGATTCGGAACATGGAGAAAATGCAACTGACTGTGTTAGGAAGCATGCCACGCGCTTTTCCCTATTTCTCTTGCATGCCTAGGATACCTCTCCTCTCCGATCATGTAATACCATTTGCGTTGCCAGAAGTTAGTGAAGTCTCGATCTTATAATGCGTGTCACATCCACAATATGTAGTTACTCTAGCCATTGTATCCACGCATGACGCAGCTTAAATAGAACTTCCTGCCTTTAAAGCTCCTGCTCTTACTACTTATTCTACGAATACTTCCACCAAATAAAAACGGTCTGTTCGTCGGAAACCTTATAAGCTTAGCAGCTGACAATTTGGCTTAATGCACTGAAACAGACTGCCAAGTGCTAGATAAACACAATATGCCCTGGCCCACTCCATTCGGACCATATATTTACGTACTTCAATCCCCATTATACAGATTGAGAACAAATTACTTGTTATTATTAAGCCAAAAAGAGCCTTGTAATTGTAAACCCAATTTTCAGGGTACTCTCACGTAAGTAGATATCACGATATAAACCTTAAAAGGAAAACTTTTCTGGTGTTTGGGCTCAGGTATACTTAGTATCATCTTTCCTACCTAGTATACATACAATCCTCAAATTCGTTTATTCTAGTTCTGATTATGATTTTGTATCATGAAAAGGAAAATGTGCGTGTAGGGAAACATTTTTAATGAATTCCATGAAATGTAACATGGAATTAGATATCTTACAAAGGCTTCTTCTCTAGTTGTATTATTAAGGTAGGGACAGACGTTTATTGTATACGTTTTTATAGTACTGTAGGAAAGGAACTGTACTAATTATATATGTATTTGCAGAACGTTAGTGTAACACTATTGGTTTCATAAACAACAGAATTGTGAAAATGAAGTTAATGAGAGTTATTGACTCAATAAACCTTTACTAACTCAAGGCTGTCATGACCTGTGCATTAAAATGAGTCTTTGCAATGATTTAAGCAATTTGGGTAGGCTTATGCTATGCACTTTGTAATACTGTAATGGGTTTCCTGCAGATAAAGCAAAATAAAGAAGATGTAGCAACGCAAGTGTTTAAAAAAATAAAAATCCAACTTTATTCAATGAAATGAAGCGTTGGGAGAGGTTCGTCGTTTAGTTAGGTTAATGAGTACATCATAATGTACTGATTCGTCTTATCATTATGGTAAATCAGTATGAGAAAAAACAGACAACAATAATATTTCCACCGTTGTACACAATGAAAATGCCATAAAGTTTTACAACTTGTTAAGATACAAAATACAAATACACATGACTTACTGAGATTCACACGTTGTCGGTACTAGTACTACAATTAGATACAATACATTACGTAAGTAAGTCATTCTCTCTCTGTACATACTTGAACCACACTGTTCTCCATTCATGCAACTAGGTAATAGTGTTAGGTACGCTGATCTGAACTGAAGACTCTTTGACTTGATTGTACTGTCAAATCAAGGAATCCTTAGTACTGACGCTGAGCACCTCCTGAGCCTCCTGTCTGTCCGATTCCACTGCCTGGGAACCCTTGATTGGGATTGTACTCTTGACCTGCTCCGGGAGTGAAGTTAATGCTGAAGTGACCGCCGTTTCCTAAATCGAAGTTACCATTGTAAGGTCCAGCTGGGCCTTGTTGGATGTACGGGTTAACAGCGGAATGCATATGACCTCCGGAAGGAGCCCCGATTCCTGCGAATTGTTGTGGATTGTAAGATGGGGCAGTGGCATAAGATTGAGTCTTAGGGGCACCAGCTCCAATTCCCTGGCCTCCTCCGCCCAAGTAGTTGTTGTATTGGGGTTGTGCGTGTGCGGCAGGGGAATATGAAGGGCCTGATGATCCTGCACCGAAACCACTGTAAGCTGCGGGGTTTCCGTGAGGGATTCCTCCAGCACCGAACCCGTGAAGACTAGAGTAAGAAGAGCCACCTCCGTGGTGAGATTGACGTGGGGCTCCGTGGGTTTGCCCTTGGTAGGCACTTCCGGATGGCACATGTTGCTGAGGAGCGAAATCATAGGCAGGCTGTCCTTGACGGCTGTGTCCACCGTGGCTGGATCCACCGTGACTGGAATATGATGGAGGAGGAGCGGAATATTGTCCAGCACCACCGGAATATTGTCCACGCTCACCAGAATAGTGTCCACCGCCACCACCACCGTGTCCACCGCCGTGTCCACCGCCACCGTGTCCAGCACGGGGAGCTCCTTGACTTCTTGGGGAAGAGTAAATGTCTTCATCCTTATCACTGTGAGCTGCGCTTTGAGGTTGTCTTGGGAGATGGTCCCCTTCGGCAACAAATCCATTTTTGCCGGCCTGAGTATATAGAGAAATATTTAAACGACGTTCCCGAGACTTCATTTTAATTTGTTTAAGATGAAAATCCGAAGAAATTCAAGCTAGTGCCTATGCAACATGAAGTAAAAATCTCAATATTACTTACAGTGTATTTAACAGTGATTGCCTTTCCATCAGCTCCTGGATAGGAATAGAATCCGCGTCTAGTTCCATCAGCATCTACAGTCTCACCTTGCTGAAGACCATTGTCAGCAGCATAATTAAAATTGATTGATCCGTCTGTGTTTAAAGTACGACTGTCTGAGAGAAGGAGTGGATACACTTGCTTAGCTGCCTGGGGAGAGTTGTAGTTTCCTGGAGATCCTCCTTGATAACTCTGACCTCCATCATCATGACCTGAAGGGGCATATTGTGGGGCAGCAGCGTATTTGCCATGTTTTCCTTGCTTGTGTGCCTTTTGGGCCGATGCTACTGCGACTAGCGCAAGAATCTACAAAAATATGAAGAACAAATTCTTTAGATCCGATTTTTACATGAAATCCACTAGTGATTGAGAAAAATCTTCTCTTTTAAACAACATAGTAAACGCAGCAGCAGATATTATAATAATTCACAGAATTTTCTTAATGCTTGATACAGTAATCTTGGATGAGAAACACCAATGCAATAATTTCGCAACAGAATCTTATCCTTACCACGTATGTATATTTCATGATCCCACTTTTATAAATCACCATACACAGAAACAAAAGAGAGCACAAATGTGAACTGCAGGGAGAATAAAATCAAACTGTGGACTTAACTAGAGTCCAATTTGGTTTTATAATCTGAGGGAGTCTAAATGGCAAATGAGTTGAAATTTGAACACGTCATGCGGTTTTATACAGCCGTGGAATTTCGATCGACACTATAGTCAAGTCAAGTAAAGCCAAGTCAACTAGGTATACATTTTACAGTACTGTCTCTATTTTGTATATATCTACCTGAAATGCAACAATCTTAGGTACAAAGGCTTCTTATTCATTAATAATATCTAGGTGGATGGTGGTCTGGCTTTGGCCGGACGAAATGAAAATGTATGTAGCTAAACTACAAATGTAAAGGGGTTTACTCAGTTTTACCAGAAAATATATACTTTGCGCTAACGCTAACTTATCTTATATGTATAGTTTTTATGCACAGGATGTTCCTACTTGACTTTACTATGTATACGATACTCATGATAAGTCAAGAATACATGGCTGTGAGAACAAGACTTATTTTCATTCAATATCTGATACATTTGCAGAAACAGTAGCAATTCTGCGATATGAAGGGGAATTATTAAGTTAAGCTAACTTAAGTGTGTTTAGTAGATAGCCTTTAGACACTAGCATGTGTATGTAGTACTTATGTATGTACATTCATAGACATTGGTCAAATTGGTAGGTACTTGACTTTATAACATTTAAGTGCTGTGGTAACTATGTATACATAATTATAATCATTCCTGTGTACCAGAGCTAAGCCAGTAATGCAGTGCAGTTACCACTGCATCGGCCCATTGTATGGTGGATTGGATTGGATTGGATGTAAATGTGATAATTTAACGTTAGCTAAATAGCTAAATAAATGCATATCTGTCTGTACCAGCGAGTAAAATATGGTGCACCGGTAGGTATAGGTACTTAAGTATATGCTATGTATTAATAAATAAGTATAGCAATGCGGAGACATTTAGCCAGTTAACTGTAGCTTACAAACTAATAAGTAATATAATAATAGTAATAACATTGTATAGTATAACACAGTAAATATATAGAAGTCTTAATCGTAAGCAGGCAGGTAATAAGCGAGCCAAAGCCAAAGAACGTACCTCACGTTACTCACGTAATATTGCAAGGAACGTAACGTAACGCAATGCAGCAGTGTTTTGTTTTCTTGTAAAATACCACAGTTGCATTTCTTGTATAAAGTGTGCGAATTATGAAGCAAACAATAGCATAGATTCCATTGTGTATCGAGCCATGGCCCTTGAGAAAAATCAGTGAAAGTTTTACACTTTATAATATTACATTACCTAACATTAATGCATACAGTCAACCAGCCAAACGAAGCCATGCGCTATAAAAGTTAACTCTAATTCGAAAGCGTTTTTTCCGCTTAAGATTTGCACAAGTTCTCCATTCTCGACATACCTATTGCTATACTTATAGATGAGATACTTTATTAACTCTGCTAATGCTTTTATAATACACATATGTACACACATAAGTAAGACACATGTGTGTATCCATATCTTCATTCATTCATTCATTCATTCTTATAACTAATGTGTTTACCAATTGGCGATAGTTTATAGCATGCTATTAAAGGAATCTAAACTATGTATAAGATATCGATATCGATAATATCAGCCTATATAAGTACTTGCAAAGATAAGCAGATAAGAGGCGGATAGAGACATACTATCCATTCCAAGAGTACAATACCTACAGTAAGTTTAATTTTGGAAGCGGTTCAAATATAAATTACACAGTAGGTAATAGGTAATAAGTGCATATAATATAAGTGAGAAGCTAGTAGTTAGTGTGTAACAAAGTTGCAATTACTACCTTAAATAGGTATTGTAGGTAATTGTACAGATACTACTTAGGTATTGTATTTCCTTTAGTTTAGCATAAAATAATGCTCCATAACTATAAAACTGATTGTATATCCTGATTGTAAAATATTTAACTACACATTGTATTGCACTGCCTAGTAAGATTGAATCGCGATTTGCAATGTAATGCAATGAAGGGTAGCAAAATTCAAATATACCTACCTTTCTTTACTAAAATCTTAACATTTTGCATTTACATTTTACAGCTCATTCATTCTAGGCATCGTAATTCGCAAAAGTAACATGATGTTTCGCTGTCGCCTCTGGTTTGCCTGCCAACTCAAGTATTTCATTACATTGTTAAGCAAATCGTAAAACTGTGCATAGATTATCATTATTCCGGAACCTTAATTTTGTTTATATCTGTATGTACGTATCTGTATGTTGCGAATATTAAGTGAAGCAATGCCAATATCTGCATTGGTAATAGCAATGCAGCCGAGCCGTCGAGTTTTTAATTCACTAACGTAATACGGTAACAACGTAAGCCAAAGCCAACGACTTGATTTGGCTAAACCATTAACCAAATCTAAAGAACGTAACGTAGTATGTAATATTTTCATACAAGAAAAAGGTCTTATGTCTTAAAAAGTGCTTATGTATCCTTATTTGTATTGTTTCTGTTTATCAGACAATTTCTGTAGTCCTTAACTTATGACATGTCGATAAAAAATGCTACAGCTCAGTGTTCGCAGTCACTTGTATGTACTATACATACTACATAACATACGTTGATAATACTTACTTCCAACATTCAGCATGCTGACTTCGAGACATGATTTAGTAGCAAAAGTTTTGCTGTTCTTACAAACAATCAGTAGGCAAGTGTATCTCTGCTGTTATTTAAATTAATATACCTTTAAAGAAAGGTAACATAAACGAATGTTACGCTCTGCTGTCAAAAGTGTGGGATATAGCATTAAATATAATAATACTACTATTATATACAATAGTAAAGTGCAAATATGATTTATACAGATTTGTAAATGTTGCAGTGCAATGCATTGATAAGCTTAGGTAGTCATAATGTTTGTATAAAATTCTAAATGCACTACCGCACGGAAAAGTACCTTACACAATCAATTGACTTGTTTCGTTTCATACAAAGCACAAGTGCATCTAACTTCTATTATTCTTTAAATGTTACTTGTTATGATATTATTACCACTCCTTATCTTTTTGTATCTTGACTTTTGACTGACTGTCTTGTCTGTCTGTGTTTGCGTTGCACGAATTATGTGTGTATTTGTATATATGTTTTTTCTATTAAGAACTGAAGAAACTATCTAGATCTGTGTAGTACATATGTATCAACTGTACAGATACAGTGTAGTAGTAAATATAATACCATTTACAAAGATACTAAAGCGAATGTACACTATGGTATAGATACTAAAACTATTTTCAGATAATCTAAAGATAATCTTAACAAAGACAAGAGCTGTTTACTGATCCGGCCAAACTGGCCAACCCGACAATCTGTAAAAAGCTATAATGATACTTTTTACTACTAATAGTAGCATGAACTTATAAATGAGTCTCTCACAGTTTCAATTCAGTCTCAGATGAAAAATCACTACCGGAATAAAATGGAATGAAGAGAAATATTTATTAATGCGTTCATTAACTCGACTACCTTCCTTCCTCTTGATAAATACTATTGCCCATTCAATTCCCTCCTACTACGTGCGTCATAAAACTATTTATCATTAGCGTAGTGTAGTGTGTATTTATTTTCTACACACTACTATTATGTTTACTTAAATGAAAATAATTATAAATATAGTATTTATTTATTGCAATCAGCTAGCTGAGTGTCATTTCATTTTTTAAGATTAGATTAAAGAAGAGAGTTTTATTATTATTATTGCCAATGCTATCCCTATGATACAATAATGTATTACAATGTTATGTTACCACGATATAGCTCGATCTTATAATTATTATAGTTGTGAATGGATTATATCGAGTTTTTAGACATAGCGTGCACTTGTATACACTTTAGTAGAGTTTAGTTATACTTTTATTATTTTCATTTCACCTTGTTAAGAAAAATGCAGAGATATGCATCCTCTGCTGCGAATAAAGAAAGGGCTCAATAATAATAATATGACTATGACACTCATTGTCAGTCATTCAGAACGAAAGTGTAGTAATTACTGATCCATTAGAATTAATTACCACACTTACTCTCTACTAATGAGCTCATCCATTCCCAAACTTCAATAAAAAGGAAAGAAAACTTATATTTTACATTACATATATCAGTAGCTACTTAAATAGCGTTCCTGATTGCTATTCCTACGTTTAACAATCTAATTTAATGTGTGTAGTACAGTATGTGCGACAAAGATGTATTGCATGCAAGCATGCATTTTATCAAATATAGTTGTCTGTCACGCCAAGCCAAACCAAGTAAGGCAAGGCAATGCACCTGTCTTGTCTCTGTGTTAATGTGATAATAGAAACAGTCAAGATTATTAAGACATTTTCTAAATAAGTACACAAGGTAGTTACATACATACATACTTATGATAACTACAGCTTACCATTGTATGTATAAAAGACATGCCATAATAAACTGTATTACTTAATGTCATGTTATGCATTACTATTTATAAGTATTTACATAGGTATTGTGTGTTTATGGGTTTACTATCGTTATATAATTTATGATATCGGTTATAATTGTCTGCCTGGTACAACAAGACACACACGCATATCTGTATCTTGTGTTTGTGTGTGTATTTAGTTAGTATTAAAGTAAATAGTAAAAGTCCTGTGCTACACAGTTATATAGGTTTATACACTCTTGCACTTATTGTTCGCGGCAAGTGTCAGGTAGAACAAGACGAGGTAATCAATCAGATAGTGTGTAGGTATATGAGATTGTATTGTATTGGGCAGTAGTAAGCGTACTTTATTTATCTTGTAGTTTGTATATTTATATAGCTAATGCAGAAAACGAACACACAACGCAAGTACAATTAGCACTCTTTGTACTTCGTATGGGTAACAATTAATTCTTTATCAAAACCGTGTGTACGAGTGTGGATTCTCATGGGTGTTCTTTCTCTTATGTCAATACATATATAATTATGTAGGTACTGGGAAATGGGAAAATTAAAAAATATAGAGAGAAATTGGATTGGATTCGAAGGGGACTTTTAACTTAGTTTTCTTATTTCTTGCACTATTCATTCTGTTGTTTAGCAATAAAAAAGAAAATAAACAATTGTAAAACTGGTGTAACAAAGTTGTGAATGTAACTGTATTACTCCCTAGTCTCCATGTATGTTTTAAAATTGACCTAACTCCACATCTGGGATCCGTAGGTCGATTTGACCCATCCACAACTCATTTCTTTCTTGGAACATAGGCTATCATCTTCTAAAAACAGAATTTAAAACAGTTGAACCCTTTGACAGTTATGACATTGACGGACGGACGGACAGAGAGGCACATCGCTCCTATAAAGTTGTTTCGCAACTTAATAATTAGTATATAATCATCTGCAGAGCTAAAGTGCGTTGCTCCAAGCTTCGGCTAGCAAGTTGCTATGATGTACGTGTAAAGTTTGCATTGCACTTTACTCTGGTGAAGCTATAGCACTTATAAAAGAAAATTATATGTAATAATATGAAATCGTTTTTTGCACGAAAGATATTTCGTCAATTTTTTTGGAAGAGAAGGAAATGGAGTTAAAAAGTGCAATGCTACTACAATTAATGCACACAAACACGGAGGTAAACTTGATATGGCTAAGCATTTTCAGTCTTGTAATGAGTTGTGTGCATATCCGCATTACATTATAAGTATGCCATTAATGCAGACACTGTCTGTATCTCTAATTGCAACACTACTAGTGTTAATTAGATACATTTAGTTATTATGCACATAATTAGCGAGTATAATGCTGCAATTGATGTTTTCAGATATTTTTGGTTTCCGAGCATTGTTGAGTTGCAGGCTGGTGGGCTTGTGAAGTCTATTATTCTGTCTGTAAATGAATGTGAAGCTACATCAAATTCCTGTGTTAATAATATACTAAGTAAATATATTATTGGCAGGGATTATTCAATCATTTCATAAGCAAATTAGCTACAGGTCATTTCTGTTGTACTTTAAACATCACATCTTGATACATTCCTACAATTTTTAACAATAATAATATAATGGTATATGTATTTGGTTTAAATGCAGCTGTTGCATAACCAATTTTTAAAAGCGATTCTCATGTGGTACATTAAGTAAGCTGAAATGCACAATGTAATTCCATTCCATTCCCAAATCAGAGGGGCTTTAATAGATAGCTTGGAGTGAGTTTTACTACATGTGATATTGTAGGTGGATATAATATTCATGATATTTAATTCGTGTGCATGTATTGAAGTTAATTATCTACTGTATAATTTAATTAAGAATTAACTTGGAGTAGAATACAGATGCAAATAAATCCCATTTTATAATGTTGTGGCAAAGCAATCATGAAATTTGTTGTAGTAGATTACCTTACTAGTGCAAAACAGCTATACAAAACTTTATTGCTCAATTAAATGAAGTTGAAACCTGTATATCTATGTAATACATATCAGGAAGTCTGATATGAAATAAGTATCGCATAATACGTTATCTATAAATAGGATCAGAAGATGTAGTTATTGCGAGTAAAAATTGCGAGATATAATTTATTTCAGGAAAAATTAACACTTAATTGTTTAAGTAGGCATAATAGCCATTCTGAAATTGTAAACACACTACTAATGAGCATAATACATCTACCAACTTCAATGTACATGTTATTGTGCTAACAAATTTTGTAGACTATGAAAAACTACATAGTTACAGAGATACTTTAGATATGGCATACCACAACAGAGTAACGTGTGTGTAAATATCTTTACCAGTAAAGTAGTAAAGTGTGTGTTTGACGTAGTATTTCGTGTGAGAATTTCAGACTCATTCGTTCTACTTGTTAGTACAGAGACCGCACATGCAATAATATCTCTAAATATAAAGTTCTGCTTCACGCACATAATACATATCTGTATTACATATACAGCTAGGTTCAAATGATTAAGAATCAATCAAGGGTTACGGATACACGACATTACTACATATCAGACTAGCATTACCATTTTACCATATAAATATATTTATATTACACCTTCCTTTACATACCTAAATATTGTAACCGTACTTGTTATAATGTGTTTTGGTTATTTTAATTAGCATTTTTAGCACAATTCTCATTCGACGATTTGCATTTTGCATTGTATTAGTATTCTGAATACTACATATCATATTTTCCTACCAACGCAACGTGTACTTATTAGCTACAGATGTAATATAATTTGGCCTGCCGATTCCTTTCCGTACTTTTATGCAGAAATTGCATTACCGCTTTCCTGCAAAATATCTTTAAATTAGATTTTTATGTATGAATAGTTTTCTGGGTTAACTGTGGTAGGAGACGAACAAAAAAATTGCAAACTGAATGAGTAATGAGCAGTTCATTCACATAGTCGAGCAACACTTATGGGATAAAATGAAGAAACAAACATAACTACGTTGTACGTTGCAAAGGTACGCATAATCTATTTAAAGTTTCGCAAATTAATATGTTTGTTTGCAATGCTTATCTTGTTACATAGCTAACGCATGTAAATTCTGTTGTAATACAGAATCCAATTATATCTACAAAAGGCTAACAATAACAAACCTGTTTTAAAAATAACCTAGTTTTATTAATAAATTATTTCCATCAACAAGTAAAGAATGTTCAGTTGTTTTAATAGTAGTATTGTCAATACTACTTCCTATTGTTTAAGCACTATACGAAATAGATGCTTTGTAATAGCTTCTGAAGTAAATGAATTGAATATGTACCTATCTAATTAATTCCAATAAATTATTACAATAGTAATAATCAGTAGTTCGATAAATGTAGAAAGAATAATTATATAAGGGAATGAATTTGCTTATGTAATAGCAGATTCTCTTTCGTTCTAATTATTTATTCATTAGTCAATACTATCCTATTCTTATTATAATAGGATACATATAAATGTTAAAAAGTTAAGATACTTATCATAATAATTGTTGGATTTCCGATTACATATCGATCTCATTTTTATATACATACAGAAATGTGGATAAAGAACTTGATATAATTTGCCCACACGCTTTACATAAGCAGATATTATATAATATTACGTGGTATATAGAAAAATACAACATACATTTTATATGCAACACAGTATGTAATGCAATACACCGCAGTTGGGTCAGGGTTACATTGTCAGCATAATAATTTTTATGCACAAAAAGGCTTATTTTCATTTTCATGCAATTGTCAAATCAATGACGAAGAATAGAAGTTTCGAATCTGAATTACAATAGCAGATTGGTTATACTGCTTCAATGTTGATACAATTCGTGCAGAAGTAATTGACGAATACTGCAGGTTGCAGGTACAATTGACATTAGCAGGTTATGCGAACGATTCTAAGACAAGCTATGAGGGTACGGCAAGGCACGAATGACTACAATGCAAATATTCTCAGCGTTTTACTTCTCATTGTTAGCACACTACTCCTGAAAATCTTAAGGAATCACTACTGCATTGCATTATATGTATTAAATGCTACTACAGTAATAATCAGATCTTATTATAAGGGAAATAGCAGTAGAAGCAAAATTTTGTACCCGCACATATATTCCCATATGCGTCCCATTCCAAGCTACTGACTTTTTACTACAATATATTTAGCACAAATAAATGGAAATTATCTCACACTTGCTAACATCGTGGTCAAATTTTAGGAGAACGTCCTCGTTCTGCTAAATTGTCCACATATGGGGCTAAGATAATATGCATTTAACTAAAATTACGGAGTTATACTTACATGGGCAGTGGCGGATCTATAAATTTCGGGCCCCAAAGCAAGATTTAGTTATGGGCCCCTACGGTACAATGATGAGACAAGGCCGGGCGCAGGAAAAAATTTCGGGAGGGGCTTAAAAACATGATAAACTCGCGCGCAGCGCGAATTT